>JAVGVS010000354.1:194126-441230 GCA_032718565.1 Distichodus sexfasciatus | reverse complement strand
AAAACATTGTACACAAATCTACACTACTCTAATATCCCTGTGGGACAATGTGAGACAAGACACCTATCAAATTTAATATATCATTGTAGATTTGGTCATTACTGTGTATATAATAGTAGAATGATGAAACACAATAGATGTTTTAGAACTTTTCATATTTATTGCACATCAACAGGCCGCAACTGGCGATCAAACAGGTCTAAATGAAATTATGCTTGTACTCTACCTTAGTCAATCATCATCCCTTATGTGGTTGTCTCGCCCCTCACCAAAGACAAGAAAAAAGCGTTGCAGCTCCTGTAGCTGAGAGCTTGGTCGGGTGAAAACAGCTTAATAACAGTAACGCGCCGCATGTTATTGTCAATAACAGTAACAGCGTTGTAACGATGGAAACACAAAATAATTTTTAACATGAAGTGTGTGTGTGTGTGTGTTTCAGATCCTGGCTTATGGGGATATGAACCACGAGTGGGTGGGAAACGACTGGCTGCCCAGTCTGGGTCTGCCCCAGTACAGGAGCTACTTCATGGAGTCTTTGGTGGACGCTCGTATGCTGGACCACCTGACCAAAAAAGAGCTACGTGGCCAGCTGAAGATGGTGGACAGCTTCCACAGGTATGAGAGAATTCACTCGGGCTACTGTCTGGCTATGTTTTAAGTGAATTTAAGTGAGAGATTATTTGTCATTGTGAACACACACAGCACACAGTGCAGCTCAAGGAAACGTGACCTCTGCATTTGGGCCAAAAATGTGATTTGTTCTCACATTCAAAAATGCTCTCACACAGTCACACAAACTGGACAATTATTTATTTACATTTATTTACATTTACAGCGTTTAGCACACACTCTTATCCAGAGCGTCTTCCTAAACGATTTCCTAATTTCCCTACTTTCCCTGAGAGCAACTTGGGGTTAAGGGTCTTGCTCAGGGACCCAGTGGTGATAGTGTTGGAGGTAGGATTCAAACCCCACTACCTCTTGGTCCAGAGGCGAGCGTCCTAATCACTAAGACCACCACCACCACCAATAGTCAGTGGGCAGCTGACATGGGCTGCCCCAGGGAAGCAGTACTTGGGGACGGTACTGTGCTCATGAGTAGCTCAGTGGTACCTTTTACCGATCCGGGATTTGAACTGACAACCTTCCGATCACGGGGCCAACTCCCTAACCGTTAATCTACCAAGTAGGTGTGCAGGTGTAGGTGCGGTATTTTTATATTAATGGAAAAGAAGTACTTAAGAAACATAGCGAGACACAACAGTGTCATCTAAAAGTCATCCAGAATCATTTCTCTTAAGACTACAAAGATACTTTACGTGGCGTTACGTGACGGTCAAAAAACTGTAACGTTCCTGAGCTATCAGCTCTATCACATTCAATGTGAAACTAACTCTTTTACGTTTTTACATCATACGTAACTTCAGATTACGACACGTAAGGCACATATTACTTCTATTGTTACATAGTAGTACATTTAACATGCATACGTATTAATAGAATTCTATTACGTAGCACTGTACATGGAAAGTTATGGAAGATTCCAGAAACATTTCTCTACTTTCTACTGTAAACAACTACAAAACATTAAATCTAAATATTCACACATTCATACACACAAAATGGCTCTAACAGTGTGTTTACTGTCTGTTGACAACATGCCAATATGGAAAAAAATGATTAATAAAAATATTACAGTACAAATTGAGCATGTGCTTGTGTGTATGTGAGTATATAGACTCAAGAATGCTTCTTAAACCCAAATTCCAAGCAGAATATTTCAAGTAAAAAACTTTCCTACACACCCCACCTGCTGAGTTCACGTTCATGTGCACATGAAAAAACGCCCAGTGAATTGTGTAAGTATTAATTAGAAGCCACCCATTTTACTAGGCACTCTGGCCATCGTCCGTTTGCACTAACTAGCTAGAAGCGTTTGGCGTCACCTGATAAAGGCGTCATGAGAACGTCACCGTGCTACCTGCTAATTATGCCCCCCCCACACCTCTTTGTTCACTTGAGTGTTCCCAGAACTTCGTCAGGAATGTTACTGGGTCTGTACCAGGTAAACTGCCTGAGCCACTTCTTTTACAGCATTTCCACTCTGGCTTGTGTTCACACGTCCCTCGGTTTGGGAAATGACTGCGGCAAATGTGTGAAGGGGCTTTAGTGGTTTTTGTTGGTGTTTGCTACTGTGTGAAGCACTTTATTCAAACCGGACACAGGGCTGGGTGATATGACCTCAAATCAATATCACGATTAATTGAACATTTTTCCTCGAATAAGATTAATACATTTTCCCCCTCACAGTTCACTAAAAGGGGACCTGTCAATATGCCCAGCTGTTCATGTTCCTCATGAAAGAGTGGATATTTTTGTGATTTTTAAGTAACTAAAGGAAACACACACATGTAGTGGCAGACCAGATTGAGTGGAGTCACCTGACAACTCAGTAGTGTGTTTTTAATTGGACAGTACATGAACACACACTTGGAAAAGGTGTTAACAGAATTTTAATCATTGTGAACTAGGGCTGCGACAAATGATTATTTTTGTAATCAAATAATCTATCGATTATTTTATCGATTAATCAAGTAATCGGATACATTTAAAAAAAAAAAAACCCAAACAGTACGTTTGTTATTAGGCTTATTGTAGTGTGAGTAGAAGTTTGTCATATACGCTTTATGTTGTATATTCCGATTTGACAGAAACAGAGCGTTTTAGCGAGTAATGGCACTTACGCGGGCGCTCGCGCGTTCACAAACACAGCGCGTGTGTTTACATCGCAAAAAAATGTCATTCATGCGTTTTTACGCATTTACTTCTGTTTTTGTGCACAGAATATCTCACAAATACGTTCACATACAGGGGGATCTATTCTCGTTTTGATCGTGCCACTGAAAATATTGTGCGTCATTAATAAGCGTCTGTGTGAAAAACAAGCGGCGCATGCTGTAGCGAATGAAATGACTTAAACGAAGCTTCGATTCTAGAAAATGTGCCTCGACCATTTTTTTTTGTAATCGAATTATTCGAATAATCGTTTCAACTCTATTATGAACATAATCATAGTAATTGTCATGGGCAGGATTCCGTCGATTAGAGGTTGTGAGAACTGCCCAGCCCTAACCAGACACTGTACAAGTGACTGGGTGCTCCTCCTCGCCTGCAGTTTAATCTTTTGGGACACTTTAATCTTCAATCACTTGTATTAGCCCTTAATCCCCCTCTTGACCCTTCTGACCTTTTGACCCCCAGGGTGAGCCTGCATTACGGCATCATGTGTCTGAAGCGCTTGAACTATGACCGGAAGGAACTGGAGAGGAGGAGAGAGGAGAGCCAGCACCAGAATAAAGGTATTTTTCCCACCTAAAGGTGTCTTTCACTCCACCTCTTTTTCCTTCTTTGCAACATTCAGGTTTTTATAGAGAACTGGTTTTGACTCAGACTTTCCCTTTTACCTAATTATGATTCAGCATTTTTACCAGAATTGGCACAACACAGTGACGTAGCAGTTTAAGTGAGTGAGTGAGTGATTATTTGTCATTGTGAACAACACCACAGCACAGCATACAGTGCACCACAACCAAATGTAGCGGTGGGAGCGGTGCTTGGGGATGGTACAGTTCCGTGCTCATCAGTACTTCAGTGGTACCTCAGTCTATTCGTTCATTCATTTATTCATTCATTATCCGAACCGCTTAATCCCAACCCGGAACCAGAGCCTATCCTGGGAGCCTACGGGCGCAAGGTGGGGACCAACCCTGGGCAGGCGCTAACACACCACAGGGCACACACACTCACACGTTCACACTCTCATTCACACCGTACCAATTTAGAGTCACCAGTTAACCTACAGCCTATTGCATGCTTTTGGACTGTGGGGGGAAACCGGAGCATCCGGAGGAAACCCACGCGAACACGGGGAGAGCATGCAAACTCCACACGGAGATGCCCTAAAACCAACCCAGGGATGGAACGCAGGACCTTCTTAGTGTGAGGCGACAAGGCTCTGCACCGTGCTGCAGAGTTGGTGTAATGCTTGTGAAATATGTGAAAGTCTGAAAGGCAGCCTAGTGTGGATTCAGGACCGTCTGGAGTGGTGATTAATTCGGGAAACATATGCAGACCTCTGTTACGCCCTAAAAGCGGAATGTTTCTCGTGTTGACCATTGTGCTGTAGGGTTGATATGGAGACTGTAGCCACTGAGTCAGTCAGGAAGCACTTGAAAAACACAATTTAAAAGATCTGATGTCTGCTCGGAGCTGGGGAGAGCGGAAGGGAGGTTACCCACAATGCATTTATAATAACGAAGGCCACGTTACGTTGTGTGGACTCGTCATCTGAGCTGTGAAACAATGGCACATTATACATAAAGTGCAAACGAAAGTTCGTAGTTCGCGTAGGGCCAATGCTGATGAATTTCCATCTTTCCATCTGAAGAACATATTTTTTGAGAGTCAATAACTTCTTTGGGCTACACCGAGTATACATTATGTATACTCGTATTCTGACGCACAAAGATGTATTTTTAATTATATATATATACACCTGAAAATGACCTGTAAATGACCCCTTGTTTGGGCTGCCATGCAGATGTGATGGTGTGGTCGAACGAGCGGGTGATGTGCTGGGTGCAGACCATCGGCCTGAAGGAATACGCCGACAACCTGCGGGAGAGCGGCGTGCACGGAGCCCTGCTGGCCCTCGATGACACCTTCGACTACACCGACCTCGCCCTGCTGCTGCAGATCCCCAATCAGAACACACAGGTACAGCGCTTCAGCCGTATTGCTCTTCAACCACGTCGTCCTTCTTCACGTGGGTTCAGTCCGCCGGCTTTTGTCTCTACGCTACACAGTATGTGAGCACCCACGTTCTGTCCCAGTGGGGAAAAAGGATTGCTCAGCTAGTGGACGGTATCCGTTGAGCCAATGACCAATGGCATTTAATCATTTTTGAGATGTTATTTTAATAAAAAAAATCATTTAGCATATACTAGGGCTGGGCGATATGGCTGAAAACTGTATCACGATATCAGTGTTTCATATCGGTCGATATCGATAATTATTGATATTTTTTATGATCCATTTAAAATAAGGACCAGGAGAAAAATATATTACATTTTCTCAATTTGTTGTTGTCTTTAGTAATTTGTTGGTGTGGTTTGCACTTCAGGGCCACCGTAGTTAGCGTATCACTCCCTATGTTGCTAGGTTACCAGAGAGCGAGTGCCTTTGTTAATGCAACCAAACTAGCTTCGCAACTTCTGTTTTCTTCCGATGAAGAATAAAAAATATCGAACGTTTTATCGAACACATTTTTTATTGATATCGATCACGTGTCTATCGCGATACATATCGTTATCGTTTTATTGCCTAGCCCTAGCATATACATATGGGTGTGTAATCATTGCGTTATTTTAGTTGGAAAAACAAGTATTTTCTTAAGCATAACAGACTCAGAGACTGCACTGGATTTGTATCTTATCCAAATGTACAATATTGTTATCATATCGGACATAAAAAGTCTTATGGTGCCATGTTTACACAGACAAGAAGGCCATGCTGAAGACACTCGGCCGGTTCTGTGTCATTTGTTCACTTCTGATGAAGCGCTTTCTCTACATTTCAGGCACGACAACTCCTGGAGAACGAGTACAACTCCCTGATCTCAATGGGAACTGAGAGAAGGACGGATGAGGTGAGCGTTACATGATGGTCTCAGCTTCTCTGAACCCTTTGTACCAAATTGGCAGCTTTGTAATCAAAGCATTAGTAAGTCAGATTGTGTGCAGGAGTAAAAGGCAAAAACACTCCAGCAATTTGTTGCGAAAAGCACCATATCGTTAGGATGGAACATGTGTTGACTTTCTCCTACTGCATTTACTTCATGCATATACACAAAAAGAAGTCAAAAAAGGAACTTGTTGAATGATTTCCTTTCTTTCTGACTGAAATCTTTGAAGTGTTGCAGTCAAAATAAAATTCGCAACCAGGTTGCACCTTAAACTTGCCGCTAGAATACTTTGTGTAGTAACAAACAAAAACAACAGTGAACAATAAAACAATAAAATTATCACCAAATTCAACAATTGATCTGTTTTTGCAAAAACATGTTATAAGGAATTCTGCAAGTGCCACTGGCCGATTGCGTGGTCAGTGACACCTTATTTCAGACTAATCTGAACCATTTTTGGGATCAGAAAAGCTACACGTTTAAGGTGTGGTGGGAAAACGTTCTGAATGCAACACTGAAAGAATGTTCAAAATCAGTCAACATTTGCCAAAGTTATGGACAAAGCTACAGAGGTCCCCTTTCTGATGGCTTTTAATGCCAAGGAAATTTACTGAACTTTTCTCATCAGTAATGAAGAAAAACTAAACCACAACAAAATGTTACTTCTGCATTTGACCCATCCATAAAGGAAGCAGTGGACAGTTTCCCAGGGAGTAGTACTTGGGGAGGGTACTTTGCTCATGAGTACCTTAATGGTACCTTTACCAGTCCGGAATTTGGAACAGAAACCTTGCTTCTTATGGCTTATTTCAAACTCTGTTTCGTACAGCGACGTTTGAATGGCGTTAACTAACTCTCTGCTCCTCTCTTTCCCTCTCAGGACGGCACTAAAACCTTCACTCGCTCCCCGTCGTGGAGGAAGATGTTCCGGGAGAAGGACCTGAGAGGCGTGACCTCCGACTCGTCCGAAACCCTGCCAGCAAACTTCCGTGCCTCTGCCATCTCCACGCCCTCGGTCACTCTGAGGAAGGTCCAGAGTGAAGGTGAGGGGTGGAGGGTCCCACATTTTCTTAGCATAGCATAGCATTTTCGTAGCATAGCTCCCTGTGCAGTTTTTTGGCTTGATGTAATATTTTTAGAACAAAATTCATGCAAGACATTAAAATATCTTTCCGTCCCTCATTCTGTCTCTCTCTAGTATCACCTAGGGGCGAGTCTGCATCAGTGAGAACATATTCTTGCTAAAGACCTCAAAAGGCAAGTGTGTAACACACACACACACACACACACACAACCCATCTTTCTCCATGCTGTTTTGCTGTTGCTTCGCTGCATGTTTACGAGCGTTACAGGAATGTGTTATATGTGTAGTGTTTGTTTACGAGACTGTAGTGATGAATGATGACATTTGCTACATCCTCTTTGTGCTTTAAGTTGGAGTTTGTCTTAGTTTAACCACTTTGGTTTCTTATATGGTGAAACTAACGATTATTTTGATAATCCATTAATCCAATAATATTTTTCCCGATAAATCGACTGGCTGGTTGTTTTAAAATAGAGAAAAAGATATGCATTAAAAAGTCGATAAAAATGAAAATTAAAAAATGCATTTAAATCTAATTTTGTGTGAAAAATTCTCCAGCCTGTGCCTGCACGTGAGACTTAATTAATTAAACTTCGTATGTAATGACATTAAATCACATAACGTATAAGTTCGTTTATAGAAAGGTTTCGAGATGATTATTTTGTCTGATTTCCCATCACATCTAGTTTAGCTATGCCACTGTGAGATAACCGTATACCATTTGTTTTAAACCTCGCTTTTTTGCCTCACCCTCTAATGAAAGATTATCAGTTGTACGGTTCTTCGTTTCATATGGGTCAAGATCATATCACTTGTGTTTAAGACCGCGCATTTTAATTTTGTTTATTGGATCGCCAGCAAGATTCGCTTATGTAATAATGTTAAACAATCGAAAGTTTGAATCAATAATTTGTTGGGAATTATTTTACTAATCAAAAATGATATCGATCAGTTGTTTCAGTTCTAGTTCAATACGTCCATGCATGTGGTGTTGGGGGACGTTTTGGTCAGCTCTTGCATGTGAATCTTTCCTGCAGGGCTGTACGATATGACCAAACTCTCATATCTCGATAACGACATAAATTCAGTTGAACTATCGCAAGCAAAATCTTGTCTCTGCATGCGCTCACCTGCCTACACGTGCGCTCAAAGCACTCATGTGGAATGCCAAAGGTGCCACAATTCCCCTATAATTTTATGTAATTGACAGTAAAACATTTTTTTTTACGCCGGTTTATTTGTTGAAACTGTTTGCAGCGTTCTAGTGACTTGTGGTCAAACGCCGCTTTTTACAGTTCTAGTAAGGTGACAGCTTTGGTGTTCCGTAGTTCTGAGCCTGAAGATGGACAGATCGCACACAGAGTGTTTCGAGCACATGTGTAGGCAGAGTTGAACATGCACGGACACCAGATGTTGCTGTCAAAAGTTCCACTGCCACTCAGGCACAAATGTGACAGCATAATATTCTCTGTGCCTACATCTGCGTGGTGATGTGGTGACTGCTACAAACCGTTACCCAAACCACGACTAAATACCGCTGTAAACAGTGTATTTGGCCACACCACAAAATAAACAGATTATAATATGAAACGTCAGACGTTTTAATTTCGTCAAATGACATGTTTTGTAATATCGCGCCACCCAACTTTCTCGTATGTGAAATTGAATTTTTGAGGTTGGTTGCAGGCCCTCACAAGCACTCACAATGCGCTACTTCATCTCTCCACAGGGGGCACCGTTAGCACAGGACGGGATCAGCAGGACAGTGGATTGGTGGGGAGGAGGCGGGGAAGCGGGTGGGGGCTTTAAAAAAAAAAAAAGAAGCAATGAATATATAACATTCTAAATATAAAACCTACTGGTCTGACCATTCTGCAATAACGGAACGAGAAAGGAGGAGTGGTGAATGGAAGAAAGAAAGAGACATTAAGAATGTACGACAGAGAGCGAGGAGGCCGGGGCAGGAGCTGAGGCGGGAGGACCTGAATGACTGTTTAATCTTTCGCTCCATCCTTCTCTCATCCTTTTTTCCGTCTGATGTTTGCAGTCATCTCTCCGTCGTCCGTTTAACTTCGAACTGCCGATCTGAAATTCGACCTCCGACCCTTTTATTATTTGGACTAATCCAAAGCCATTTGCACCACGACAAGCATTTGGCCGGGATCGTACCATTCCAGAGAAAAGGGGAGTAACACCTCCTACCCGTTTTTTAAAAAATCATCCTTTTCCCACTCAGACAAAATGTGGGTGTTTACATATATAACGTAGAGACAGAACCTGGCGGAGTGAACCCGTGCAAAGAAGGCAGGACGGGGACGAAAAGCAATATGGCTGACCCAAAGAAGAAAGGATGCCACATTAGAGAGAGCGCACGAGCCGCCGGGCGAAATCTCACTCCTTTTCTTTCTTTTCTTCATTCACCTCAACTTTAGATAAGATTAGCTCCTATTAGGCCTATAGAGTCAGACTGACAATAGCAGGATGGAGAGAGTAGAAAACACGGGGGATAAGACGGAGAGAAAGACAGCAGCAGGTGGGGGTGGTGGGGTGAAGAATGGAAGCATTCCGCAGCTTTGTAACGGATGGAATTACTTTATCCACGCAAGCCATAACCAATGACAATGAGGAGCGGAGAACAAAATAAAGAATAAAAATAAGAAAACGTTAAAGCTACCGTGTCGCGATGCATGTCAAACATCCAAGACAATGAAGAACTCAACTTTTGGGGAAAAAATAAGACAATGTGAATTAAAAATAAAACGTTGTATGTTGTATATTAACATGTGACCAGGAGAGCTCGGGAACAATTTGTAAAATGTGTGTATTTTCATTTTGATTTCTTATTTTTTATGAACTATATTTATTTTCTTTATGTATGTATGTATTGAATAACTGTATGTACATGTTCATTTAATACTTAATTCTGACTGTAATTTGATTTGAATCTAGTTTAAGGCATAAATATTTTAAAAAATCTTCAAGAAATATGGTCATAAAATATGCTACTTGTATGTGTAAATTTTGAGATATAAAAAAAACAAATGTGTTATGATTTAAAACATTACCGAGGAACGAGGACGAAAGCGGTTGAAACTGACCATGCCATCTGCAAGAAAACCATAATGAAAGATATCAAAATGAAATAAAGTGGTCTTTACGGTCACGGTGGTGTCTCTATGATATTGTGAGGGATTTCCAGCATGTTTTTTATTTTTTGGTGTGTGTCGTGGGCGAGTTCATGCGTGTGTGTTCTGCCGTGTAAACGAATGTTGAATCGCTGCAACCTAAGACTGAGGACGTGTATGTGTGTTTGCAAAAAACAAACAAAAAAAAGGTATTTGTACATGTGGAAATATATACATTAAGAATTCATATAGAGTCTCTTCACATGCTTTTGGGTGTGTGTGTGTTTGTGTATGAGAGTGTGTGTGAAAATGCTTTGGTGTGTTCAGTTAATAACACGACTGAAGAACGGCGTCTTCCTAAAACAACACATTCTTTTCCAAATCCTATTCTAAAGCTTTTAACTCCACGGTTTCTCCAGCCTCCATCCCTACTGACGTCTGAATACTAACACTGCCGCCTTTTTCTGCTCCTTCATCTAATGTCCACAGTTGTAGATTTTTACACAATTTTTGATTTTTTAAAGCATCTAATCAACCAAAAGCCACTTTTAAAATGTTGTGGATGCTTATAGGGTGCAA
The DNA here is from genome assembly GCA_032718565.1 of Distichodus sexfasciatus. Classification (NCBI taxonomy): domain Eukaryota; kingdom Metazoa; phylum Chordata; class Actinopteri; order Characiformes; family Distichodontidae; genus Distichodus; species Distichodus sexfasciatus. The sequence continues at coordinate 430,699 of JAVGVS010000354.1, read as the reverse complement.
CGAACAATTATTTTGATTATCGCCTGCGTAAAATATAGTGATATACATGTATATATATATATATATATTTGTATATATGTGTATATATATATATATATATATATACACATATATACAAATATATATATATATATATACATGTATATCACTATATTTTACGCAGGCGATAATCAAAATAATTGTTCGTTGCACCCTATAAGCATCCACAACATTTTAAAAGTGGCTTTTGGTTGATTAGATGCTTTAAAAAATCAAAAATTGTGTAAAAATCTACAACTGTGGACATTAGATGAAGGAGCAGAAAGAGGCGGCAGTGTTAGTATTCAGACGTCAGTAGGGATGGAGGCTGGAGAAACCGTGGAGTTAAAAGCTTTAGAATAGGATTTGGAAAAGAATGTGTTGTTTTAGGAAGACGCCGTTCTTCAGTCGTGTTATTAACTGAACACACCAAAGCATTTTCACACACACTCTCATACACAATTTGTGCAGAGTGTACCTGTAAGAATTGATGCTGGTTTGAAGGCAGACAGTAACACCAAAATACTGATTTGATGTAGATTTTTTGTTTGTTCCTTTTACTTTTCCATTTGTAGCAAATCATTAAAAATAAACAATCATTATTTATATTTCTGAAAAGCATTCTTTGTTTACAGCATTTTTAAGCTACACCTGGCTAAAACTTTTACTGTGCTGTATATATATGTGTGTGTGTGTGTGTATATATATATATACATATATATATATATATATATATATATATATATATATATATATATATATATATCACTATAGGTACATTTTCTATAAAGTCAGTGGAACTTTCGCAAGTCTGTGTGCGATCAACTCTGACCACATGTATGCTCGAAACACCACGCACGCGTTCCTATGGAACATGGTTCTACGCATGTAAAGGTTGTTTTCTCGGCTGGTTTAAGTACAAAATAAATGATTTAATTCTCATTGTTTCGATCAAAAAAATAATGGGTTGAATTGTTCGATTTTGTTGGAATGTTTGCTCCGGGTAATTGTACAATTTTTTGTATAAAAGCGATACATACACATGAAATGACAAAGCAGCGTTGTGACGGCCAGACAGAGACACTGATGAATTGATGGTTCTAATCGCACAAGTTAATCGTGTCGGATCGAAGTACAAAATAAATGGTAAAATTTTTACTTTTATGATTGAAAATACTGTGTGAGTGCCTTGGTTTGAAATATTGTGCTGACGCGTCAGGTGAGCGACGTTGTTTACGTTGAAGACTGAGGATGGATACTGTCAGAGCAGCGATTCTCTTCTTATTCAAGCTTGTTTGCATCTGCTAACGTTTAAAAGTAACTTCACTTCCCTATCTGTCCATACGAAGCACCTTCTATTCACCATTGTTTACCGAGCAACCGGGTGTAAACGTTATTGTAACTGGATGTAATTACATTTTTTTCCAGGATTCTGACTGGCTAACATGGTTGTACGCAGCTCTGGCGACGTATTTATCCGGATTTGTGCGTGCAGAGATATTTTTGAAAACAGGCTCATGTTTTTGTATTTGTTTTTATAAATAACGTGTATTTGGGGAGTTAGTCTCAGTTACTTGTAGTGTAGATAACTATAATAGCTTTAATACTACATCAAAAGACTGGCTGTAGCTGAGCTACTTTTAATCGTAAGTAAAAACACCTGTTTAACCCCCTCACATCACCCCTCCTTTAGTACAAGTGCTTCTCTGGGAATTGGTAGCGTAACGGTTAGGAAGTTGGACCCCGTGATTGGAGGGTTGCTTTTTCAAGTTCTGGACTGATAAAGGTACCACTGATGTACTCATGATCAAAGTACCATCCCCAAGCACTGCTCCCCGGGCGCTGCTCCTTGACGGATGAGTCAAATGCAGAGGTCACATTTGGTTGTGGTGCACTTTCTTCATTCTGATTGTGAAAGATTTTTTCTCCCATTGTATTTCTTCATTATTTCCCCTCCCCCAAAGAAAAATATCAGAAGATACATAAATTACACTTCATCTTTTATTAATGCCTTTCTCGCTGCTCGCTTGTCTACTGGTATCACAAACCATAAATACCTACTCTATCATCTATGACTTTTTAATTACATGATTCTGTAGAAATGACCTCAAGTCCAAGTAAAATAAAACTCTATACATCTCTTAAAACAGTAAACAATAAAATATGTTTTAAAAAAAAGCTTTTAGCCTGTTGGTTCAAACCAGGCAGTGGACACTGGTTTTGGCAGCACAGAATTTCAAGCAAGTCTCTGACCAGAGGTACAGCGCATCTGAATGCTGACGGGTCAGGACTCGGAAAACACACTTCTAATTCTGACCACTAGAGGGGCCTCGGGACTTCCTCGAAGCCGAGCTCTAATGTTTGACTTTTCTATAAATATATATGGAGTAACACAGACGAATATGTTTAACATACAGGACATTTACAAAAAATATATTAATATCACAAGTATTCATGCTTACATCCTCGTTAACATTCAGTAATGACCTACGACCATGATGCATTAGGCATGGGTTTCACCGTATTACTGAGTGGCGATTACAGGCCTTAAAAAGTGTTACTTTGAACACAAACTATTTTATTTTTAAACCACATGGAATATTTGGAACATTAGCGAATGTGTATGTTAAGTTACAATAAATAACAAAAACATAAAAAAAATGGCATTATCGTAAAAAAACAAAAATAAATGCAATCCCTTAAAGCCTTGTTCACACTACACGATTCTGAAAGCGTTCTGACTTATTTCCTGTTTTTTCATTGGCTGTAGCTTGGCTAGTTTCCTGTGATGTCATTGGCTGTAGCTTGACTAGTTTCCTGTACGCGCTAGTTTCCTGTGCTCTCATTGGCTGTAGCTCAACTAGTTTCCTGTGATCTCATTGGCTGTAGCTCGACTAGTTTCCTGTGCTCCCATTGGCTGCAGCTTGGCTGATTTCCTGTGCTCTCATTGGCTGCAGCAGTTGGATATCTATCTGGTGAGAGTCTGCAACTAGTCTAGCACACAACCTGAGGGATTCCTGCACTTCCCATGCCCACAGCACATGGAAACCAACCCATGCCTACCATGGAGACGACAACACGAAAGAGTCATCAGCATTTCTGCATTTGGAACTGTGAGCGAAACTTAGACTTGGAAACCAAGACCTGGAAATGAGGTTATTGTGTTTTAATGGAGTCTGCAGTAAAGGCACTGGCCTGCTGGGTAATGTGGGTGAACGTGGAGGGCAGGGCTGGATGGAGAGAGAAAAAGAGCGAGGAGCTGATACAGAGAGGCAGCTGGTAAAGCAATCCTTGAGACAGCAGACACCACAGGGACGTGTCTGTCTGACAGCAGTGACCGCCTCGCTTTCATCTGCACGGTATTCCGGTCTTCGGTCATGGAGTGCCATTCATGCACTTTCCTTTTCTCCCTCTTCCTCTCTCTCTCTTAATGTCTGCATAAATAAAAAGAGAGAGACGAAAAGGGGATCAAACTTTTTTCTCAAACCCCCTCTCCCTGCCTCCCGTCTCTTACCCAGTCCAGTGTCCACGGCTGCGGTGCAACCTGGACTTCAGCACACACACGCAGGACGAGTTGATGAGGATCCACCTCCACTTCTCCACCCCGTTTTTGTCCACGGTGAAAGCCATGACGTAGGACTGCTTCGTCTGGCACTCGCTCAGCCAGTGCTTCTTGTCCACACCTAGGCAGCCGGCCCCGGCCACACCTTGCTCCCCCCGTGCCCCGCGGTGGTCCGGTCCACGGCAGGTGGTCTCATAGAAGCTCTGCCAGCGCATGGCACCCTTGACAGGGAACGCTTTCAGGACCGTCACGTTCTGCTTCTCATGGTCAATGGCCGTCCGCCGGTCAGTCACCCAATAGCTGTTTGACTCACAAACTGACCGCTCCAGCGGCGTGGTTCGGATATCACGTTTGCGCCGCGCTGTCCTGTGGGGGACTTGGGCAACAGGCCGGGGCTGGGAGAGACCCAGGAGGAGGTTCCTGTAGGTCTCTCCTTCTCTGTCCTGCCCCGGGCTGGCCGTGTCCTTTGGATGCGTTTTCTCAAAAGAGTCGCTTTCTCTGCGCCATTCCTCTTCCGCCTCCAACTCCCCCTCTTTCTCCTGCACCTCCAACACCTCCTCCTCCTCCTCCTGCAGGAGGTGAGGTGGAGGGTGTTTGGGAGGTGTAGAAGAGGTGGAGAAAAAAACTCTAGGGTGGGAGCCCAAAAGGAACATATCCTCCTCCATGTCCAAGGACGAGACTGCTGCTCCTCTCCTCCCCGACTGTCCGCTTACCTCCTCAACCCCTGCCGGCGGTGGTTCCGTTAGCCCCTCTATGGGAATCTGGACGGGCGCACTCCTCGTGTCCTCTTGCCCCCCATGCGGTTTGGAGTCTTTCACAAGGGTCCTGATATTTTCAGGAGAGGTTTCGGAGCTGTGGTCCTCCACTACTGAAGAGGTACTGCTGTCTTTGCCGGGCTCTGTCGTGGCGGCGACGAGACTGGGCACGGGACACAGAGGAAAGAGCAGTGCCGAGGCGATCACCATGGCAACCAGGGGAAGCCAGTGCATCACTCCCAAGACGTATCAACTGGGAAAAAAAAAAGACAGGAAGGTGAGTTAGGGAAATGTGTGTGGACTTCAGTTCTTCTACCAAACATTTAATTTAAAAACAATCTTCTCTTTTCATAAAACTAGACCTCCAGAATATACATTTAAAAATAAAGCAATGTTAGAATATGTATGATGTCTAATTCAATGTTTCCATTTTAGAACAAAGGTATGGGCTTGTTGATCACTGAACTGATGTACTGATGTACATTGATGTATTACACTTGTAGTGTTTAGTACAGAATAAACCAATAAGCATCTGAACAAACAGTGCCACCACCAGTATTTTTGTCATTTAATTCATAACGTCTCCTAATGATGACCATAATGCCAGCGTTCGACAGTTATGTGTGATTCACCAAGCCATTTACCCTTGTGTTTCATACCATATCATCGCTCTAAAGTGTGATGCACATTAGTAAATATCAAGAAAATGAGGCTAAATGCAAAAAGGTAATTGTATGTAAAAGGTGTAACATTAGCAATCTTGTGAAACACTTAGGCAAACATAAAAACAACATTCTAGAAATGTCAAAAGCTTTTCTGTGCATTTTGGTTGTTGGAAGATTGGAAGGTCGCCAGTTCAAATCCTGGACTGGTAAAGGTACCACTGAGGTACTCATGAGCAAGGTACCGTCCCCAAGCACTTAGTGTTGGAATGATCAGCATTTGCATAGTGATTACCAGCCATATCCAGCCCCAGCGTAAATAAATTTTAACAGTACACCACAAATGGCGTTTGCCTGAGAGAATCCGGGCACGACTCCATCAGACCAAATAAAATAACCATAAACGCAACCTTAAAGCTTTGGCACATGCAACTGGTAAAATATGACAAAACAGAAAGCGGTGGTGGTCTCACCACACAACGAGAGTCTGGCAAGAAAGTTAAAAAAGTTAATCTATGCAAGATAAAGTCTAATTCCGCCAAATTATTTGTGAAGAAATGATGTGTGACTAAAAACTGTACAAGCAGACCAGCTTCTGACCTGAAGTTCACCTGATTGCTAAAGTGATTTTACTGAAGCAACGTTCCATTAAATGAACGTTCTCGCTCATTCGTTTTGTTTGCTTCTTATAGATTCCAATGAGCTAAATCACTTTGGGCGAGCCGAGCCAAAAACAACGGTAACAGATGCATTTGGTGGGGGTGTGAGGCGGACATACACACCCCAAACCAAAGCCAGGGTATAAACACAGCAGCCTCGCCGCATTCATACGACACAAGAGAAGCCTGTTTAAAGCCGAGCCTCAGAGATCTGAGTATCTCCCATGAACCCAGACTGGGGCGTTTTCACACTCGGTTCAATTCAACCAATTTAAGCTCAATCCCCAAAAAAGGGAACCGACTCATGAGGGTGGGCTCACTGCAGATTGCTTGTGGTTCATGTTAAGGTTAAGGAAAACAAGCAGTGCTGACCTGCCGCCCAATTATTTTAAACTTAAGGCTTTCCGGAGGTTATGTAGAGTTATGGACAGAGTCAGGATCTAAAATGAATGATGAGACGATTACTGCTGGCATTGTTGCTTGGTCTAACGACACTGATCAAACTTGATTTAAGAATGAACGTGGGTCTATCAGACATAATTCTGACACCCTCAGTTTGCCTTGAAAGAAGTTTTAAACATTCAATTAAAGGCCAAATAAACTCACTTTAAAACCATTGGAACTTTATAGCTCTGTAAAAAACAAACCTCTCCAGTCAGAATAGGTTTTCCACATCTCCTGAATTACATATCACCCTCAAGAGCTGCAACGAGGGCTTCAGGGCATGTGGTGAGTGAAATATGGACGGCCTGCGAGGTCACCCTCACTTACACTGATTTACTTGTTGGCTTAGAGAAGCCAGCGTGAAGCTTTCACTATCTTCTCCATCACCTCAACCAGCAGGGGGCAAGCAAAACCACATCCTTCCGGGTGTGTTTGTGAAGATGTGTGTGTGTGTGGTCTCGTCAATGGCAAGTGGTTGTGTGAATAGTCTTAAATTCCTATGATGAAGTCACAGTGCTTTGTGTTAATGCCAGGTGTCAATCATCTGTCACTGTTGCTGCTGCTGTTTGTGTTGAGAGAAAGAAAGTGAGTGAGTGAGGGAGAGATAAAGAAAGAGAGATGAAGAATGTTCAGAATGTTAGTGATGGCTCTACTCCTGGGTCTCCCCAGGCATGACAGACTGTAAAGAGAGCGAGTGCAAGAGAGAGGGGAAAAGAGAGAACTGAGGTTATAAAGTAATTGTCTGAATGGGAAAAGAAAGCCATTAGGCATTAAAGCGTTAACCGTGGGCGGACGGGAAGGCCGTGTAGTACAAACCTATGGCTAATGACACTAATAATAAAACCACCACCACACCCTGGACACCAAACGCACCCACACACACCCCACACAGGACGAAGGAGAAAATGACAGTCCATACATTACAAGTGTATGCCTGCCATGACATGAAAAAACATGGAACCCAAAAGCTCTCGTTTCCTGTTTACTGCTAGAGCTCCTTTCCCAATGCCCTCCCCTGCATGAACACAAGCAAACAGTTTAGGATTACACACTCCTGAGTGACATTTCAGCCAACGAGCACTTGATATGATCATACGCTCAACATCCACCTTAGCAGAAGTTCCATACAGGTGCAATTACAGACAGTCCAACTTTCATCATGCACTATGACCACATTACCAACAATGACTTTGTAGTAACTAGGGGTGTAACTAGAAATGCACTGATCCAACTTTCTCAGTTCCCGCACTGGTGCCAACACTAAGGTTTTGGGTATCCCAGGTACTGATCCAACACCAGTTTTTAATTAATAAGATGTTTATTTCTCTGTGAGGAGGAGACTGAGATTATTCTATTAATCTTAAGGAAATACCTGACTTAAATATTGTTTTCCAATTAAAACAATGTAATAATTACACACCCATATGTATATGCTAAATTACTTATTATTAAAATAACATCACAGTTCTGCAATTTTGTGACGCTCCCTAATCCTGAGGTGCTAAAACCATCAGGAACACGAGCGCGAGCAAGGGCTTGTGTTGTTAAGGAAATTGAACAGTATAATTGCATGACTTGTCTTGGGGGTTGTAGTGTGTTGCGTTGCTTGTTCTGCTCATTGTCATATCAATATGTACTAATTAGTGTGAATGTCAAACAATAAACCAGCTTTACGACAGTTCCACTTGCCAAGCAGAGCCAATTGAGCATGAAAAAAAGCTACTTACTGACCGACTCCATAGATCAGCCCAATGCCACCGATACCTGATCCAGTTATTTCACTCTTTGTCAGCCCAATATCTGATCCACGTATCGGATCGGTGCCATGTCGATTCTGTTAGATCAGGAGTAAAATATTATCTCATGTCTATCGCCTGGCTGCTGTACTGAATTGAATCACAATCGTAACAAACTTTGTGACACTGACACACATCTAATCGTCGTCCACAGAATCCATGTGACCTAGAAATGAGATTGGTGTGTGTTATGCTGCTACGAGTGTCTTCTACACAGTGGTGAAGTGGCAGCGGTGGAGCATGGACTTATTATCCCCAAGAGACTGTCCATGTAATTAGGAAAAGTAAGGCGCTCTGGATAAGAGCGTTTGATAAATGAACATAACCACAGATGGAGGTTTTAAACAAGATGGAGCCATGAGGTATGAGTTCCGAACAGACAATGCAAGCTGAAGCGCGGTTGTGCAATGTGTATTGTTTTGCAAGAAACCGCATAATGTCAGGAATCTGGACTATGGCACACTTGTGGTGGAGCATGGACTATATGACTTCTCCTTGTCATTCACATTAAATGAGTAAAAGCAGGCACGGACAGATTGGATTAATTCTCATTGTGTTCTTACCGTGGAGTGAAAGTGGCTAGTGAAAGTAGCTGTAACTAATATAATGCAGAATTACAACTTTCCCCAGTTATGCGCTTGTCAATTCTTAAATCAAGTAACTGTGTTGTGTGTGTGTGAAATAAAGGCTTAATCTAAACTATAAGCAACACAATGTGTAAGCTATCAGAGAACTAAAGGACAGTGATGGGACCTGTTCAGCAACTCCTGCTGCTGCTTTCAAATGGGTTCGACAGGGAGAAATGGTGATAGAGAGATGAAGGAACCACTCCAACGTTGGACTTTCTGCCAGACGTGCCAAATGTACACACCTCATATCCAATAGCGTAAGGAAGAAAACAGCCAAAAAATAGTCAAATCATCTTTTTGGCTTGAATGTTTAAGTGTCACATTAGCAAAACTAAGTGTTTTCTGTGTCAGGCGAGAGGTACATGCTACCGAACATTTAAAAGCTAAAGAGAGTTTTATGAACATCTACTGTATAGGCTGAAGAGAATAAACAGACTAAAAATGGGTGACAGTTAAATGTGACTTTTCAAGTTCTTCCCGTACGTCTTATCTGTGTTGTACATATCCTTTAAATCAAGAACTGTCAGGAAGGTTCCTACCTTCTATAAAACGGAACGATCAAAAAAACGAAATTTGGTACATGTTAAAACTCACTGAGTCACTGAGTAAACAGCTGAGGAAGCTTCAGTGATGTCTGAACATGTGCTTTCGTGCATGAGAAACTTGTTATAAACAGTGATGTCTCTCTCTTTCACCTTTTACCTAAAGTACCGGGCTTCTGAGGCATCCCGTGTTTGTGTGTGTTTGTTATGGTGGCACATCTGTCTGAGAGATTACAGACTGTGGTTGTTATGGGAATACTTTGTGTGTGCATGTGTTTGGATGAATGAGTTAAGGTGAGATTGTGGGTTGTGTGAGATAAAGAGATTCTGTTGCGGATTTCTGTTTGTTTTAAAGAGCTAACAGTTTGCTTTTGTGAGGAAGAAGACTGTGCACTGTGTGTACATGTATATATGTATGTGCATGTGAGTGATTACTCAACTGGAAGCTTGTCTGTTATTACAGGGTGTGTATCTACGATGTCTCTATAATTGTGTGTATGCTGTGATGTGTGTGTGTGTTCTTCTGGCTGTGCATGGCTGGCAGACCCACTTGAGCTCATCATTGCTACAAATGGAGCATGTAGAAGTGCTTCTGTTTGTCACCCAGCCACTGCCAACACAGCTCCTGCACGTGTGTGTGCCTGTTAAAACTGTGTGTTCCTGCTCCAAACAAAACACACGCCCTCTCAAAGGCAAGCCTTCCCCTGAGCACCACAATGTGTTTACTGCACACAAAGACACGCACACACCCCGCACACACTGTCATCAGGTTCCCTTTCAAAATAATACCCCGCCTCCTGTTAACAGCACACATAAATCAGTTATGCCTGCAGCCTAAGATTTAATTTGCATATGGTGCACATCAATACCGACTGCCAAACAATCATCCAAGTTGGCACAGTCAGTCTTTTATTCACAGAAGAGTTGTACTTATGATTAGAGTAAAAACATTTACATATTCTGATTACTCTTGGCTCTGTTTCAACAGATCAAGAACAGGAAATGGCCAGGACAACAAACCGACACCCTCTATCTAAGAAAGCAGATAAGCTTCAAAGCTGGCAAAGACAACCATCACACTACAACATGCTACAACTACACATAAATGTCACGTGTCACCACCTGTGCTAAACACATTCATCTATGTCTGGTTATTTACATCTTTATGTGGAGGTTTAATATATAAACTAAGTGTGAAAACTGCAAAGTCTTTATTTCAAATATATTACAAGCACACTGATCTGACTGTTGGCATTTTTTCATTTTAAAATCAAATCCTCCTGAACTTCAGATAGATTTGTAAATCTCTATTGTTGTAGCCGACTTCTCACTTCTCACACTTGCATTACTATTTAGTTAAAAAGCCAGTTTGCACAGAGGACCAAAGTTTGTTATCTCATTAAAAGCAATTTATTTGCTGCAAAGAATTAATTGACTCAAAGGTGATGAAAGTACTTTTGTCATTTCATTGGATTTAAATAAACTGTAGTAATCTCTAAAATATTTAAGAAGCTGTAAAAATCATTATAATGACTCAAAAATGACAGAGAACTCCATATTACTCCATATTACCATATTGCAAAATTAACATTGAGTGCTTTGTATTGATCAAATCTTAGATAAGATGAATTATTTAATTATTTCTTGCTACCAAATACTAAATTAAGGGTTTGAAATCTGGTTTACATGGCACAAGTCAAACCTGCACAAGTTACAACTCAACTAAAGATTACAGTCTTAGATGGTTATTATAGCAACTAAAGTTGCTTCAAACCTCAAAGTATCATATTCATTAGTTTGTCAAAATGCTCTTTCAGTTTGTGTTTGTACAGTAGTGCGTAGCTGGACAAAGCCAAAGGCTTAACAGAGATATTTCTGAAGTCTTCTGTTCAACATCAGTATGAGCTAGAAAGAATCCCACTCATCCAACACACCCTGTGGAAAAATGCCAACTTTCCCTTTTAGGATGACAATGGAAAGGGCCAAAATGTAATCACCTACCATATATTTGCACACTTCAGTGCATGATCTGGCCTGCTCAGGTTATTTATTAACAGTAAGTGGTAGTTTTTTTAGCATGTGTTTCCAATGAGGAATTCTCTGAACATGCACCAGTCACCATGTAAAGGAAATGTCACACTTCTACACGTGTGTCTGTAAGTAGCTGGTTACCATTGATCTTTTTATGGTTAACATTCATGTTAGGGTGGCTTATTACTCTCTCTCTCCCCCAAGTAGAGTATGTCCAGACTCTGCTCCATGCCTGCTCTGGTTAATATTACTGCAGTGTGTAAGGACACAAAGCCCATGTTTCCCATTAAGGTGGTTCATTCACATACTTTACTGTTACATGCCACATTGAACATCTCATCTTTAACCTCTGATATACGATAGGGAGATCAGAACTTGTGATGCTTGAATGGTGTGGGTTCAATCTGTTACATGAGCAGGTGAAGCATGACCGATCTGCTCTCTCTCTCTTCTCTCTGGGTTATTAAGTGTTTTTACAGTCGCTCTCCCAGTTCACTATGCACAGACGAAGCATTAATAAGATGCCACTGTCATTTATCATCTCTCCTTACCTCTCTTTTCCACAATACACACATGCACCTTTATTTCCCCAATAAATTCTGAATCTGACCATTTCTGTTCTCTGCAGGAATTCCTGGAACTGATCCAGGTGAATGTAGTCAGCCTCATAAGTGTCTCTCAGGAAAAATGACTGATAAAATGCGCATTTGGAACATCTTACACTATTCTCAGAAATAAAATGAAATGACATGGTTCTGTCCCAATTTTATAGCACATAATGCTTCCCGAACCAAAAGTATTTGCTTGACGTCCAGGTTTGGGTTGTCTGGTTCTGGCCTGAAACACATCTCTGTCATCTTTGTGTATACAATTGCTGGGAGAAAAGTCATTCTGGCATTAGCAGCAACCCAACAAAACATTACTGAAAATATTTCAGAGAAACAAAAATCTGAAGCCAAGCTCCCATTCACACAAGGCCAAAAAGATTGTCAACACACGGGTTGTTGGAGATATTATATAAACTAACCATCTGAACAGGGACTGCAGGGTGAAATGTTTTGCATAGAGGGATGAAGAATGTTTAAATGAGTCTCAAAGCGTCATTAGAGACCTAACAGGTAATATCTTGCCTTAACGACAGACATAAAAGCGAAATCTTGATCATTCTATGTTGGATCTGGCAGCGTAAAATTGGACTTAAGCTCAATAGTCTCTAGACTTCCTTTCACTCAAAAGTCAACTTCAAGTACTTCTTAAACTTGTCAATATATCGAAGTTCGGTCGACTTTGGACTAAATTGTTCCCATATTTGTCATGAAGGGCCCCAAGGAAGTGCTACTTACAGCCCAATTATCTAAATTCCAAGGGTTGAAAGCCTGTCAGCTTCTATGTGATCTACACCTGCGGTCTAGGGTAATCGTTTCTGACAAAAACAGACGAGAATAAAGCATTGGGGTTTATGCAAGTCGAAATGGTTATTGACATATGTCAATAAAAGCAGCCATTAATTTTATATAAAAATCAAAGTCAATTACCGTTACTCCCAGTTCTTACCTTTTTTCTGAGTTTTGGGCCGCGCGTCCTTTCGACCGAAACCACATTGATTCAGCAAACCCCAAAGTTGCAAAGTTGCAAATAATTCGTTACACAAGTTGGCAAGCTTTATTTTTTTCTCTTTAGAAGATTCGACTAGTCCCGTCATGTCATCTCATGTCTGTTCTGCAGGCGTCCAAACGCATTTGTAATTCCATATGTGAGGAAAAAATCAAACAAAATATAGCGTTTAAAAAAAAAAAATCTCCAGTCGATCGCTAAAAGCGACGTCTCGCGCCGCTCTCAGCTGGAAAAACGCGCTCGCGCTGCAGTTCCCCTCACCTCCCTTCAGCCACTTGTTGGCGAGTCGAAGCTCGTCTTGAACTGCCAAAAGTGTCGGGAAAGCGCGCAAGGTTGTGGTGGGTTGGACCTCAAAAACGTGAAGTGGAGAAAAAGTTAGTCGAATCTGATGCACAAAGTCCTCCGAGCGAACGGCTGAGGCAACATCTCGCGCCGCTCTCAGCTGGAAAATTACGCGCTCGCGCTACGGCACGCGCAGCAGTCAGCCTCACTTTCCCCAGAGCCGAAAACTAAATTACCGAAAACTCGAAACTCGGCTCCAGCGGCGAAAAGTCTGGGGAATATTGACAAGGTGAACCCGGTTTACGTTAAACACGAGAATTAACGTTTCCTCCAAAAAGGTTTGACGGTCTTTGACGGACTGTCCGCTCGCCCGCGCCGCGAAAAGGTAGGTTTTTGAGGCGACGACAAGACGCAAACCGAAAAAGGGGGCTGGTTTGCAGAGGAGGGGGAACGAAAGAAGACACGGGGAAGAATGGGACGAGTAACATCTGTTAAAATGTGGGTGTAGTCGGTGAAGTTTTTCGTCGGAACGAGGTTTGCTTCCAAATGTGAGTAGCTTATTTATTAGAAGAGATCAAGACTGCTAAGAAAGGCCAGTACTGTACACCTGGACTGAAATAAGCAGATAAACGTCCACTGTTCATCTGTAGGCACTCATTCGACTCTCATGATTGAATCATAAAATATGTATAAAAGCGTAATCTAACTAGTTTGGGGCTGTTTCATCAAGGTGAGAATCATGAGCTTACTCATATTTAGAGAAAAGGGACCTTAGGACCCAAAACCCAAAGTTATGATCTTGGTTAAAATCAACATAAATGTTTTGGGGGGAAATAGGCGAGTTTAGCTTTTATGTAAATCTTCAGCTGACATCAGTTCTCTAGTCAATAAGACATTTTCAAAACAGGTGAAACGTCTGCAACTCAAACCGGTGATTATTGGAATTGTTCATAGGAAATTGGCCTAAGGAATAGAGTATGGATGGTGAATAATATGGATGAAAAGGAACATAATAATAATAATAATAATAATAATAATAATAATAATAATAATAATTTAAAAAAACGTTTATTTATGTGGCCCCTGTCTCACATGCAATGCTACTGATAACGTAATACTCAACAAAGAAAAAACAATAGCAATAAACAGAAACAAATATGATAATCCATGCAAAACAGCAAAGATATTTCCACATCCTTTTCAACTCAAGATTCAAGATTCAAGATTCTTTATTTGTCACATGCAAATTATACAGGTACAACATGCAGTGAAATGTATCCTGACATACTCATAGTTTTAGCCCCAAAAGATAAAATGTAGGTGCCACTAAAATGAAAGCTTGTTCCCACATGGACTGAGCAGTTTTGTAATCCCAGATGATCTTGGGGCCCAGGAACATGTGTAGTAATCAGGTCACAAAGATAACGAGGAGTAAGACCGTGGAGAGTCTTAAAAGTCATACAAAAATTATGATATGGATGCAATAAGAAAACACAAAATCTCATACAAAGTTTAAACACCTCTAAAGGGCTGATTTGTGAGAGTGGGCTGGACTCAGCAGTGAGAGCTGTTGTAAGTTAAGGTGGATTTCCTCTGGCCGTTATGTTTGGACCTTGATGAGGCGCAGGACTAATCCACAGTCCAAACAAACTCTAAATTAACTCATTATATTAGATGTACTGTGATACCTGCTACAACCATCACCACAAAATCTCTCGTTCTCATTCTCTCTCTCTTCTCACCCCTGCAGAAGTTTTTTTTTTCTATCCCACCAAAAGCCATTTCCCCTGAAAGTTTAAAAAGATGAAAGGATAAAGAAGAAGAATGGGGACAAAAGAGGGAGGTGTTGAGTTACAACCCTGCCCCTCTGAGAGTGTCCATGAAAGAGTTCTGGGATGGGAGAGATGGACAAGAGAGAACAAGAGAAAGGTAAAAAAAAAAAAAAAAGTTTCTCAGATTAGGAGCAGGCAGTCAATCTGGTGCTGCGTGTCAACAAATGCACACACACACACACACACAGACTCCATGCTCATTGAGCTGATGAAAGTGGTCCTACCTGGTATTCCTCCCTCTCGGCATTTAATGTCATTCACTCGTAATCTCCCTCCTGCCGCTGTGCGTCTCCGACCATGTCTTGGCTTGTCCCGTGTGCACTGAGATATTTCAGCTCTGAGGCCCATGACTTTGATAGAGGTAGAGAGGGTGAAGAGGACGAGAGGAAGACGAGAGTGACTGGAGTGATGACAGAGAAACAAAACTAAGCTAAGGGGAAGAGAGGGTTGAACGCAAACTGACTGACAGAAGTTCTTTTCACCTACTCATGCTCGAATAGAAACACTGACATGAGTGCAAAAATGAATGTAGGCCTATATACTGTACACACACACACTCCATTTGCCTGCAAACCTAAATGTACACTCATAACCTACTTGATCCCTCTCTCTTTCTGCTATGCCACACTCACACTCACACACACACATACACATTTTCCTGACAGATTTATTCTGCTATTCACAAAATATCAAAGGTATTGTCAGGAATCTAAACCAGCAAATCCTGTTTATGTGAACATCATTTTTACACCCAGTTCAGTAGATGCTTACTCACCACACTTTCACACAGTCCTTCACACACACACAAACACAAACACATAATATTAGGTATTACCAGTGTGAATAAATTAATTTACTACTAGAAAACTTAATTTCATTTCACACTGATGTATGCGTAACACTGACACTCTGCCCTTACACTGGACCCTTTACACAAACCAAATGGTATAATTTGTGCCTTGGACAGCAAAAATGAAAAAGTAAAAAAAAGAAATTAAGCTTTTACTTGTGTGTTTCCATGCTTCAACTAACTCCTGAATTCCTGTTGATCTCCATGACTGTA
Organism: Distichodus sexfasciatus; assembly: GCA_032718565.1. Lineage (NCBI taxonomy): Eukaryota > Metazoa > Chordata > Actinopteri > Characiformes > Distichodontidae > Distichodus > Distichodus sexfasciatus. The sequence continues at coordinate 414,810 of JAVGVS010000354.1, read as the reverse complement.
ACCAATGTCGAAATGGAAATCCAGCCTCACGCCATAACTGTGCAATTACAACCTGTTATATAGCTATTATGTCAATTATTGAAAATGGCAGGGCTGTCTGGGCGATGAAAACTGTCTCCCCCTCCAACACACACACACACTAGCTCACATAAACACACAGCTCTCTCACTCTCATGCTTCCCCCCCCGCCCCCTATTCCCATTTTCTCTGTCTTATTTGGTCCCTAAAACTTCCCTCACCCCCCACCTTTTTAAACCGCACGACCCTACCTTCTACCTCAGTCCTGACCCTCCTCTCTTCCACCTTCATCTCATCAGTGCTTCCATCACCTCCCCCACCATCAGCAGGCACCCCGGCCTCGTCCATGTGTTCCCAATTTCAGCTCTGTTTCACAGCTCACCACAAGCCGACCGAATTAACTGCCGTCTCCACGGACCGGTCAGCCCCCCTCCAACAGCAGCCACCGTGGCAAGCAAGGTAGAGGTCAGAGTTCAGGGGTCACTGGCGGGGACAGTGCCTATGTGATGAATGTGTCTCTCGTGCCTCTGTCTTGTAGCATGGCGGGGGAGTTCTTCATTTTGTGACCCTTCTTTCTCACCACCCTGACGTTTAAAGCCATCCGTGAGGTCGCTGAATCCTGAAAAAGGATTTTAAAGCCATGCCAGAGGGTCAGAGGTCCCGGGTCGAAAGCACTTTATATATTTTTCACACAGGAACATAAACAGTCTGCTAAACTACACATAATCCAAATTCGTAATCCCATGATTTAAGCATGGAGAGATGCACAGGTAATATTGTTCCTGAGTGTTTTCTCAGCACACCAAATTAAAACCTCCAATGAAAGTTGAGTTTTGGGGAGTGATTTATACGAGTCTAAAGGAGGGGGCATTATTTTCGGAAGGCCTTCATTATGGGAACAGCGGCTTTATTTGATGGCTGATGGAAACCAGGTTTGAATGCAAGGGAAAGTGTGTGTGGCAGTCTCACGCTGCGCCGTTGGTCTTTCTGATGGATAAGCAGTCTGTACGCTGTGTTTCCAGCAGCTGATGCAGTACATATCATAAACCACACACTTTTATTAGCTTGCTTTGTTCAGCACTCTCTCTCTCTCCTTCCATTTCTCTCTCCACACCCACACAATTTCACTTTGCTCTTGCTCACTGACAAAGTTTAAATTCATTCATTGCTTTATATAACTTTATATGCAATAACATATAAACAATAACATGAGCACAACATAAAATTATGGTGCAGTTAAATTTGTGAAATACTAAAACATAATTAACCCTCAATGGTAAGTTAGAATTGTTAAGTGACACTGGCCAAGCCCTAATTATGTTTCATCTGTTCAGCAGTAAAAGACTGGAAATTAAAGGCACATTGTAGCCAGTTTGTCTCCGTTAACAGGATTTGGCAGCCTTCTAATTTGCTAATGAATAATGTGAATAAAGCGCCAGAGTGGAGGATGAAGTCTGGAATGATGAAATCCTTTTGTAGAAACAGCTAACACTAGTGTTTTTCAACTTTTGGGTTCTGCCCTATAGGTCTGTGGTCTATTACTGCTCATAATGTGGCCGCAGTTTGGTCTCCTTTACCTTTCACAGTAAATGAAAAGAAATGTATCTGCAACAAGTTGACACATTTTCCTTAACTTCATTTCTCGTTCTTGTTGGTCCAATGATTAATATTCTCCCTAATGGATTCACATGAATAATTGAATGGTCTTGTGTGCTTTTACAGGCTTTAGCCAGTCACCTAATGTGCAGGGCTTGGCTTCTGTTCAATAGGCCGCATGCAGCATCCTTTCAGAAAAGGCTTTTGCAACACCATTGTGTTCATCGGATGTCATACAGGTCTGATCTGTTCAGCACAGCCCCTGGGGTTCCTTTACAAGTTGTATCATGTTTATTACTGTTCAAGCTATACACACATTCCACTGCAGCAGATGTGGGTCCAATAACACGTTTCAGAGGTGAATTCTTTGTTTGGTTTTGGTGAAGTGATTCACAGATGCAGTGGGTTGTAGTCCAGGGTTCAGTGCATCAGTCTTCAAGGGCATTGCAAATGTCATTCCACATGGCGTCAACAGTGCCGCAAAGCCATTGCACCTCATTCAAGATTTTTCCGTCTGATCTCATTGTCCAGAGCAGGTGACCTCAGGTAACCCCACCATGGGAAACACTGATAGCATTGACAAGGCCGTGAGTCAGTTCACCCACAGGACTCTCAGGCATTTCCATTAAGTGAAACCAGGGTCCTTGATGTTTTTGATCGTCACAACCTTTTAGCTGTACCCTGATAATGATCTTACTGCGTCCTGTCCTGCATTGCAATTGGACAGAATTAATTACCCCGTTTACTCCAGGGATAGACTGGACCTTGGCAGATTTGGCGGATATCTTCAGAACGGCAAGTGCTCAATGTATTATCTCGACAGTGTTTTAAAACATTCGACTGTGATTGATTTGCTGGACTTAACTCCTCCCACAAACACACTTACACACATGCGGCAACACACACAAATTTTCTGTATGCTGAAGAGGAAATGTAACACTTTGTAAATGTTTCTGACCATACAACATCCTATGGGTAGAGTTTCAGCGGCAGACTTTGTGTTCAAGCCGCCCTGGCAATTAGCAAAGGATACACTTACAGCGCGCCCGCCATACAAAGGAGAGACAAAGCAGGAGGGAGAGAGGAGAAGAGAGAGTTCTGCATCTCTCTTCTCCATCTGTCTGTCCTGTGGGACTGGGTGTGTGTGGGAGACAGTGGAATGTATGTGTAGCGTTCATTGTAAATGTTAGCATGTTTTGGTCTGTGTGTGTGGGGGGGCAGAATGGGAATCTTTTAGATGAGTGTTGACCGCGTGTATACAGACCGTGACAGGGAATGAAATTGTAACCCTACTGCTTGTATTGAGGTGGGCCAGGGAGTGTGTTGTGGGGCCTTAAGGACTATGTCGAATTTGTGGTAGATGTTAAAGAATGTTGTTAATTGCATCCTCCACTGACAGATATGCCCTTTAAGCTAACTGCAGAGGGTCAAGGAGGGGGATGTAGTGGACTTGAGATTTAAGAGGCATTCACAGGATTTCAAAACCCCTGAGCTCAGAGTAACTGGCCTGTGGCCATTTAGTCAAGTGATCTCGTCTCTTCTTTGTGAACTGAGATGACAGTTGCAACTTCACAAGCTGTCTCGAACCCTGCACGATTAGAGAGATTTAATGGAAGTCCTAGTGAAGGTGGGAACAACCACAGCCACTCAGAATGATACGATTCTGAGTTCCCTTGAATGCTGCTGTTTGATGTAGGCTGAATGTTCATTAAAGGTCTACATTTAGGCAGCTTTATTATAAATTATTATTTTCACAGGATTATTATAATATCATGACTAAATATATGGCAGATGGAAATTGAATGTAGCATCTTAGTGTGCTACATTCACATTTGTACTTGCAATGTGTAAAGAACCATTCTGAAATTGATCTCTTCAGCCCTCATTAGCTCTAGGATGAAGGACTTGAAAGAAAGGTTGCTAGATTTTTATTTAGTCATAGGGTGTTACTTGAAGAAAAACTGAAGTTTTAATCCCAGGGTTAAAAATCCATCCTGGTATATCTTTGATGAAGAGATTTTTGTTGTTGTTGTTGTTGTGTAGTAATGCATTTTGCTGAGGCAAAACAGAACACAAAAGTAACCTGATTGTACAGTGTCCCGCCACTGCTCGGAACCAGCAGATCAAACAGTTTGTTAAAAAAATGCTGGCAGATGCTACACATGTTAGCATTTAGCATTTCATGCTCACTGCTCAGAACTCTTAATGCACTCATTTAAAAACTAATTCACTTGTGAATATAAGCGAATAGCTTGCTGAAAGATCACAGTAAGATGTGGGAGTTGGGATCTGGCACAGACGGCAGCATCATTTGTAATGTGTGTTTATGGTATGCTTTCCTCTGTAGTTTACAGTGCTGCAGCTTTTGTAACAAAAAGGGAAGGCCAAAGCCATAAGCAACAGTTTGGTGTCTAGAGTTGTTGGTGTCCAGCACACCCTATTATTTGCACATTTTTGTGGTATCATCTTGCATAATTGGTGTAAAAACCAAAACACCCACCATCTGCCCTGGAACATAAGTTACAGGTGTGATAAGGAAGTAACAAACCTGAGATGGCTTTCAGCTTCTCCATGTGTCCATTAGTGAGGTCAAATTCACTGTGAATTTCACATCAAACAAAAAAGGCTCTTCAAATATCCTATAAAAATCTTATAGACCGTCACCGAACCTGTAAATCCTTATGTTTTCCCTTTGTTTCAAAAGTTAATGGATTATGAAGGATAGTTATATTTGTTTCAAGTTTAAAAGTTTGCCTTCCAAATAAGAAGTCTTTATTCTTCATTTTCATATTTCAAGTTTGCAAAATTTTTGAAGTATTGCATCTGAAAAAGGACAGGTATTTGCTGTAGGCAAAACAGCACAGTAATGTAATTACATTATACACTAATATACTAAATTTTGGAATTACAGTATTGTACTGTAAATATCAAATACAGTGTGCTTTTGTTTAAAAAAAAGAATAGTTGGCAATTCTATAATCTTACTGTACATTACCGTAAACTTTATAGTGTCATTTCAAGATATAGAACATTTTCAAGGAGTTTCAATCGTTCCCTCTACATTGAACACATATAATAGAAGGCAACAGAATCTTGTCTCCCCACAGTGGACAGCTGGAGTAACTGCTTTTTACAAATCTCCATCAGTGAGGGGAATAAAACAGGACAGAGAACGAAAGCACTCAGAAGAGAGGGACTGTGCCTCTGCATCATTCTGTTAAAATCCCCACATTCATTTGCCGTATTAGAGATTGTCACCATTCCAATAAATGCAGCTTGCCTGATCTATCTGATCCGATCTTGTCTGATCTGTTGTTTTGGGCAAACTGGTGGGCTGCCAGAAAATAATCAGTATACGTTCAGAAGAAGAGCTGTAATGTTGGACAGGAAAAAAAGAAAGCGATTTAAAGCAACCAAATGGTTACTGAATAAAAGAGGTATAAAGAGTGTGACAAGAAACAGGGTGGGGGGAGAGATAGAGAGAGAGAGAGAGAGAGAGATTTAGTGGGCAAGGCTGGCATCAAGCTGTTTTATTAATCTGCGAATTTTCTCAGATGACGTAAAGAGTGTGACTTTGCTTCCCCTCTTTCTCTCTCTCTCTCTCTCTCTCTCTCTCTCTCTGTGTCTCTGTCTGTCTGTCTCTCTCTCAGTTTGTCTCTCCTGATGCCTCGATGGATGGGAGGCAGCAGCAGAACTCAGGTAAGACCTAAAACTCTTCCCCTGCATTTTAGTCTGGGGCTTTATTTATTCTGGATCAGACTCTCTTTTCTTTTCTTTTCTTTTTTGGGGAAAAGTGATATTTTGACAAATTTATTCGTGAGTGCATGTAGTTGTGTAAAAATGCTGTCTTTATACAGTCATGTTAATGCGTCTCCTGGCGAGACGGGCAGCCGCTTGGGACCTGGCATATGTGGGGTTGAGGCAGAACTCGGTCCGTCTGTTAGGTGCGGTTGTTGTGTAGCACATGCCAATTATCCCCCCTGCTCTCGATGAAGCCGTGGCACATAGCACTTAGCGCGGCACTGCCGTGAGTCACCGGGCATTCCTCGAACGCTGGGGGCGTTTGGACAATGATGGATAGCAGGAGGGCTGAGATCAGACAGGAGAAGAAAACCGTCAGAGCCGTGACTCAATGTGCAGTCATTCACACACACTCCCACGCCTGCATAACAAACTAAACAGTGTCCTGGGACAGGTGGAGTGTGAGGAGGGAAAGTGTAAGTCGTAAAAGTAAAAGAGAGAGAGAGTATATTGATTGAAGATGAGGGACTGTGAGATGTGGCCGAGAGTGAAGATTGGAGCGAAAGCGCAGACGAGAGAAGGGCGAAAGAGAAGAAGAGGGACTGTAGGATTATTTCGAAATAGTGGCGCTTTATCAGGGTGAGGGGAGCAGATGTGGTAGACAGTCTGTGCTTAAGGAGTTCAAACAACAGATTAATGTGCTCAGATTATAGTCCGAGAGAGAGAGAGGGAGAGAGAGAAACGATCAAACTGGGGGAAGGGTATGTATGAGTGTGTGTGTGAGAGAGAGAAAGACAGAGAGAGAATGAGAGAGTCTACTCAAATTCTAATGAGATTCACACATTCACATGGGTAAAACTGATACACGCGCCCTTTATCATGCTCTCACTGAAATTAAGACGTGTGTGTGTGTGTGTGTGTTATATGTTATACAATATGCATGTGTGTGTGTGTGTGTGTGTTAAATTGCAAACAATTCTTTGCAGCTTAACCAAAAATAATTAAATAAGCAACTACAAACTCTTGATATTTTTATGCACTTAGATCTGAAGCACCACTGTTGTGTGTGTGTGTGTGGGTGTGTGTGTGTGGGTGTGTGTGTGGGTGTGGGGGTGGGTGGGTGTAGCCGTGTGTATATATTGACTGGATTTGAGTTAATAGAAGTCTCGATGTTGGTGTTAGAAGGAATACATGTGAAACCTCATTAAATATATATGTTTGTGTTAATATCATAAACTTTAAAATCACTATATTGCAGTATAAAGGCTATAGTCTTTGTGTGTGTGTGTGTGCAGGTGTTTTAACCCCCTCAGGCCAGGTCAGGCAATCAGCCAGCGTGTTCTCTCTTGTCTTTCTCTAAGGGAGGGACTTACAGGATTATAACTCTATCCCATCACAAAGCTCACACCAAACAATCAGCCACAGAAAATAATCCACCCCACAGCCCACCCCATCCACACACCCTCATTCACACACTTAAAACCCTCTCTTTCTGATATAGATATCAACAAATGACACTCCGTCTGTCTTATAGTGCTGTCTTTAATTTCATACTAACACAAAGAAATGAAATGAATTCAGTTAACGATCAAATGAAAATCCTTCTTTCTCCCATTTTTTCTATGCCGTCTACTTTCCCGGCATTTCTCCCTCCCGCCTGAAGTGTGTGGTCCAGAGCTGTGGGCCTTGCCTTATTTTCACACAGCTGTGTGTGTTCCTCTAATCTGATCTGGTGTGTATGTTTGCATCTCATGACTGGATAATGGTAGATTGTAGGAGGAATGGCCTGCAGTGATTGTTGAGTTATTTTTGTCGTGAGATAAAGGATTACAGCACATAGTCAGGATTATGTTTTAATATTTGGCAAAGATAAGTGTGGTAACTTTTATAATTGACTTACCTGCTCATAAAGACATTTAATAAGAAACAAACGATCTCTGTTGTACATCATATACTTAAAAAGTCAACATCTAAAAGTCTTTCGCCTAAAGCATGTTTTTTAGGGATCTAACACCAATCAATAATCACTGTCTCCCTTCCAGTTTGTATATTAGTGCTGAATAATATGCTTAAATGATACATTGTCTTGCTGCCGATCTCTATATAACCTCAAGCAGCTTTAAATATAGATCTTTCATTTTAAGGGCTCCCCTGAGTGGTCACCTCACACTCTCTGCCTATATGCTGTATCCACAGACCATAGCACAAACACTTTATAGCTGTTAGAACGCGCCTTCTGACAGACTGAACTTCTGTCTTTTGTTATGTGTTTTGTTTTATGATGTGACAGTTTACCACAGGAGACACACAGCTTTATAAAAGCTAGATTCTTACCTTACTGTTAGTTTTATTACATTGAAAAAAAGCAAACCCAGTCCTCCACTGGTGACGTCTGTGAATAATGTGGATTGTGGATTGACTTTCTCTGTTCAAGGCAGTTTAGTTCAGTTCTCTAAGCCAAGATTTGTAACACTACCGTTCCATCTCAAAGTAATTAGTTTTGCCCTGCTGTTTTAGCATAATGCAATGAAACAAAGTCAAGTTTCAGGCCAAATTAGTGCTGTCAACTCGCTGTATCTCTGCATTAAAAAAGACTTATTTCTTATTTCAAATGTAGACAAACAGTAACTGCAATATATTGGAGTATTGTGTATATTGTGTAGACTTACCGTACACTCATACCGTATAGTATGTAGATGCTGCAAATATACACTTTTTATTTTTTGATAACAGTTTTAATCAGTTTCCACTAGAATATATTTTCAATGTATACAAACTGTGTTTCAGTGCTAAACTGTACAAATCTTATATAAAGCGCTTATAAACATCAAAGCTCTAAGGTTTCTCAAAGAACCCTAAGCCTGTGCTTGTAGTTTTTGCTCCATTGCATTCACGCCTCATAAAGGTACTGAGGAATGCTGTTTATCTGTCTCAGGTGTTCCAGAGACTGGAATACAACCAATAAATGTGTTTCCTGAGGGTTGTGGGAAGATGTCTGTTCAAGCTTTTCTTTGCTTTTAAGAAGCACTTGTTACATATTATGTCTTTGTTGTAGAAAATATCTCAAGTCCTTTTTATTTGCATGTTGTTTATGGAATTTGAACTCATGTGTCCCCATGAAACCCAAAAACGCAGCATGTTTTTATTAGTTTTCACATTTGGCCTGATTATGGACTTTACTGGAAAAAGTATCAAAATGTGTTCTGGAATTGAGTAAATCAATGTGTATTTAATCTCTATGTACTGAAAGTATCTACATCATGGCTCAGCAGCTGATTTCATCTGGTCACCATCTTAATCTGGTCTATAAGGAACTGAAGCCCTGACCACAATCAGAGCAGTAAGAACCAAGAGATGGCCATCAAAAACCTTTAAAATGTCATATGATTCTGCATTGTTTAATTATGAACTGCAGTAAACAGATGAAAAACCAAATTACGATAATTTTAACGTTAATGGCCATGGAGAGTGGATGAACAAAGGAAAACCTGGCAGTACAGCAGCTTGTTCCTCTGTCCTAACCAAGAACACAGCCGTGAGTTTAAATTCTTTTGGAAAGCAAAATAAGCCTTTGTTGTGGGGTTGCCATGTTTTGGAGCAAAAGAGGATAGAGGATTTATTGTTTCTTTGAAACTCCGATGGTGATAACTGGAGGAGCCTGGGTTTATCTGGGATTGGCTGTAATCTCAGTCATACAAGATAAGTGACCATCACGCATGTATCAACATCAGCATCAGCATCAGCATCCTCCACACAAGCAACTCCCTAGTCGTCCAATATCTCTTCATTCTTCATTCTCAGTTCTCCCAATCATCTAGTCACAGCTGCTAACACAGCCCTCCAGTTGTGATGAACAGAAAAATTCAGCTGAAGCAGAGTCGGTTAACTCACTCATGTTCCCACTGCAATCCTGAAACAAATATAACGAAGTATATAATAAGAATGGCCTGTTTTTGGTGCAGCAGGTGACATTATGGCTTGCCATCATTGTTTAAGAACACCATAATCTTTTCAGTTATCACAGCGAGACCCATATTCAGGTTACTCTTTTTTTCTTTAAATCCCACCACCACCACCCCTCTTCGGAGGACAACTTTATTTTTAATGACACATTTCATTGAGCAAAATTTTAAATATACATGCCCTGACGCATCTTTTGGAAAGGAAGGGGACTGATTGAGGGAAAAAAAAAACCCAGAAACACAAACAAACAAAACAAAGAACAGAGGGGGAAAAGAAAAGAGAAAAAAAAGAGGGAAAAAAGGGGGAATTAGTAAAAATAATAATAATAATAATAAGAAGAAGAAGAAGAAGAAGAAGAAGAAGAAGAAGAAAAAAGGAGAACACAAAGGGAAGGGTTATCAAAACCCCAACATTCAGGTTACTCTTAAGGGTCTGGAATCGTTCATTCTGGCGTATGTCCTTGAGCTCGTTTTTCCTCTATGCCGAGGGATTAAGGATGTCAGTGCCTCCTTAAGGCCCTGAACACTGGCAGATGTGGCGCATGCAACAGTGGATCTGCATAAAACAAGCAGAAAGATTTGATCCACTGATGCTATTAAAGTCTCTTTTCTCTCATTTATTATCTTTCTCTCTCTCTCTCTTTCTCTCTGCCTGTGACACTGAGGGAGATTATGTATGCACAACCAAAACTTGGGTTTCTCTCCACTTTATGAAAGCAGTATTTCAGCTGTCCAGCTGCTACTCTGCCATCATATCGCAACTGTTGATGGAGTTCCAATCGGAGACGATTCAATTCAATTTTACAAATATTGTGTGTTTTATAATAGATGTTGTTGCAAAGCAGCTTTACAGAAATCCATGTCCAGACCCCTAATGAGCAAGTTCAGGCTGATGGCGAGGGCACTCTCCTTCAGATTAAACCCTGAGACTCAAATGGGAAACCCTCATGCTTGTCTAAGTGAAGCAAAGTAGTTTTCCTGGAAAAATATCAGGCCCATGAGTTACTTCATGTAGTCTTTACCTGTCATGAGGAAAATATTCTATGGATAAGAACATCTAATAAAATACTCTTAATGTAAATGTGACCCTCCACGGCAAAACCAGTCACTTGTCGCAACGGAGGTTTCCGAGAAAAACGACTGTTTATGTTGCGTGGGGTAAAATTTGGGATTTTTTGTTTTTAGTGTTTTGAAACAGTGGAAGGTCTATACTGTACTGTTGTGAATAAATTTGGCTGAAAAACCCACCCTTTCCATCCTAAAAATGTGACTTTCTTGAGGTGAGGAATTCAATTCCAGCAGAATGTTTAAAGTTTCTGTTTTGACCGCTCTACTCCAATATTTACAGTAAATCTACTCGTTGAGTAGTGTGAAGATATTTCTCCGGAATCCATCTTGGTCTCCCGAGTTCAGTTAACCTAACGCAGGTAGGCTATCCGTGTGGCTGTGAATGCAGCGTAGGCTACCGTAAATGCAAACGTAGCCGCGACCGCACCAAGCGTCTGTGAGTGCTACGGCGATAGTCAACTTCAAAGGCAGATTTCTCCGTTTCTCACTTGGCGTGACAGGAGAAACCCAACTCCTTTGAATGTTGATATCTCAGTCATATGTCGTCCGATTCATTCCATATAGGTATCGTTTTGAAGGTTGGTTTATGCCCTTTCATGAAAACAAAATAACTCAATTTTGAAAATTTGCGACAAGCGACTGGTTTTTTGCCGTGCAGAGTCACAAATATGAAGGTCTTTACATGCTCTGCTGTTGTGTTCATGCTACATTATTCATTCAGTGATGCCATTATCCTCCAGACCTGCAAAGGGCAACACTTTTGATGTTTGAAGTTGACAAAAGGTGAAATTCAACAACATTTACCTCATTTATCATCTTATTAATCATCCGCCTGCAAACCAGTTCACACTGCATAGTAGAGAGGGCACCGATCCGATACGTGGATGGGATATCAGTCTGACAACGACTCAAATAGCTGTATCAGATATCGGTAACATTAGGCAATTGGATATGCATGGGAAGTGGCCCTGCGGTAAAGCTGGGTTGTTGTTGGACATTCATGCTAATTTGTACATATTGATATGACAATGAGCAGATCAAGCAACTACAACCTGAAAATCACACCATTATACTGTTTAATTTCCTGAACAACACCAGCCCTCGCTCGCAATCTCAGTGTTCCTGATGGTTTTAGTGCCGCAGGATTAGGGACCGTCACTAAATTACAGAACTGCGTTTAAATGAATAATTTTTTAGATGTTATTTTAATAATAAATCATTTAGCATATACATATGGATGTGTAATTATTACTTTGTTTTAGTTGGAAAACAGTATTTAAGTCAAGCATTTCCTTAAGCTCCCTACCGTGTGTTGGCGTCTGCCCAGGGTCGTCCCACACCCTGCGCCTGTAAGTTCCCCGGATAGGCTCCGGTCCCCCCGCGATCCCAGTTGAGATTAAGCGGTTCAGATAATGAATGAATAAATGAATGAATGAAAATTTCCTTAATCATATCAGAATAATCTCAGTCATGTATTCAGATATTTGTTAAGATTTATTTTCTGTTTTCACTTTAAAAACAACTCAGTATCGCTATCATATCGGACATAAAAAATTGGTATTGTGCCATTTTTACTGCATAGCAAACTACATTTAACAAATAAAACAACCTGGCTGTCTATCAATACATACTAAACCTATTTGTTCAAAATTTGTTTGGATGTTTTGAGCAGGGCATTGGACATTTCTGCTTGTTTCAAATGTGATAGTGCCTTCAAATTAATATTAATAGTAGGTTCAATAGGAGAATTACCTGACCGTCCTGTTTGACATTCCTCTAAATGACAGCTTGCTCTGAGATTTGCTGCTTATTTCATTCACCCTAACAATCACATTTTCTCAGAAAATAGAACACGGAATAGATGCAAGTCTACGCCAGTCCCACAGCTTCCTTGCTGCATCCATTCAGCATCCATTTAACCAGGAACACATCTCCTCCTTCTTCTTTTCCACTACATTACTCATTTTGCACTAAAGATTTGTTCTGCATCTTGTTATTAGTGTGTATTTGCACATCTGTGACATCTGCGTTTTGGCATCTGATCATTGATCTCTACAGTCTTTCAATCTTATGGAAACCGAGAGGCTTGAATATGTTCAGACATGGTGTCTTGTTAAATTTTTATCCCGTTTGTGTGCATTATTTAATATATGTTCTATAATGTGTATATGCGCTAGGGTCATCGAAGTTCTGAGTTTATGCAAGCGTTTTGTTCAGCTTATCCAGCAGTAAGGTGAGTGAGACATTTCCACTTGATGGCAAACCTGAGAGCAGGAGATTGCGACTGTTGCACAAAGGCAGGGTGAAAAGAGGGATGAGGAGAGGATGAAAGAGGAAAGGACTTCACACCAGAGCAAAACAAAGCTCAGCCAGCAGTGCATTACTCAAACCTTTTAAAGCCACAGTTTTATTTTTATTGTGGTGTGGACAGCTGCACTGCGGTGTGTGTTGCGATTGCTGAAGGTTTGTAAATATGATGTCACCACGTGTGTGAGGACGTTTACTTGCCGCCTTCTTTTGTTTAAAGCTGACGCTGATCGTCTTTGTGCAGATGTTTCTAATGGACCGAGGCTGATTACAGACACGGCTCACGCTTCAGTGCTTACCATCAGAGGCTTTGTTCATGCAAAATGTTCACTGTGAAGAAAGAAGTTTACTGTAAAATACAGCTTGTGGGATTGTTCTGTGGTATTTGGCTGATTCTACAAGTTGTACGTTTACAGCAAATGTTTAACAATTTTTTTTTGTAATCAGTCACAATGATGACTAAATTGTGTTGACGTCATTAAAACTGATAAGTATTTAAGATCTATTGCAAATCAGAGAAGTTAACACTGTTTCACCAAATTCACTGACGTTTTGTATTTGTATGTTCCTCAGGAAAATGTGTATTGGCGCTGAGCGGAGGCTTGAGTCTGTGCTTGTATTGTGTGTGTGTGTTTGTCAATATCGGGAGGCAAGGGTCAAAAGCATGATCTGTTAAAGGTGTAACCTCGACTTCACACACTGACCAGACTGGCTTCAGGGCTTGTCTCCAGCAGGTTGTGTCCTGTCCGCGGCACTCACATCTCCTGTGCTGAACTCTCCTGTTTTTCTGCTTCCTCTGATCCTCTGTTTACCCGCTGTGGCTGAGCCAAATTAGGCAGCCATGCATCAGTTTACTCGCCCTGAATGAAAACAGTGTCTGGGAAGATAGAGACGCCTGACCGGGACACAGCTGGAAGTCGTCAGTTATACTTGTACTGTAAGTGTGTGCGACTGAAACCTGGCAGGCCACTGCCTCGAAATAGAGATCACACCGAGTTCCCATCACTCTCTGGGGGTCTGAACGGAATAAAATAATCCACATGAAAGAGAAACTCCTAGACCCTCTTACCACTAATAGCTAATGCGTCATATCAGTAGCCGTCGAATAAAATGAGATCACTTGTTTTATTCATCACTTGGTTAATTAAATTATAACGATATGCAAATATTTATGGAATGATGTGGAGAGATTTTTAAAAAGCTGAGAGGAAGGTTGACCTCTGCAGTGCTGCTGTCTACTTCTAATCCTTTAGTCGTGCACTCTTAATCTCATCCTAAGGTATGTCTGATCTTAGTAAAGGTGCTTCTTAACCCTTTGAACTCAATGGACACGTTTCGCATTCATTTTTGTAACCTTTTGTCTCAGACTCATAACTCGCGACAGGAGTAACACGCATGCATGATACACATATCAATGAAATCGACAAGACTTACCCTATACGATCGTCTAAGTCTCGTGTTTGTGCGATAAATTATTCCAGAGTAATCGTGTGTACAAAAGAGAGTAAATTTAAAGGGTTTCTCACAAAAAACACACTGCTGAAAGAAAAAAAAATCTTTTTGTGCCTGAGTCTTTTTCTGTGTGTGTGTCTGCCTGTCTGTCTGTAAGTGTTGGGGGATAGTGTTTGACTGCATCGATATAAATCGATATTTTTGATGTTTGTCAACATAATCGGCCCGTATCTAAATAAATAGAACGCAGACTTCCGACTCATTACGGCAGATTGGGTCACATATATAAATCAGTGCTTTTTGAAGACTCTCCATCTGTCCGGTAATTGTTTATGAAATAGTTTCGGAATTAATTTTAGGAAAGGTTCCACAAGTGCTGCATTTAACTATATCCACTATATTCCAGCAATAATAGACACACCTCATGTACTTTGATCTTTCACATCATTGATCACATTAGTGTTGCTTAAAAATTCTGAAAGTATTAAAGTCTCTTTAAAATGGTGTCATAACTTCACAAAGATTCATAATGTTTTTGCGTATTTGTCTTTAAATAAGTCATATATAACATGATTAGAAAATTGAGTTGGCATTAAAGAGTTAATGGCGTTTCAGAAGGTATTAGGTGGTTAAACTCATTTTGTGTTTCAACTTCTTACATAAAAGTTTGTCCAAACCTTGGACCCAATATTCAGAGTAACAAAATAACAGATATATACCTCTTCCATGTAAATTCAATACTACATGTATGGAGTTGCAGTGTTCTATAAAACCACATCGCTTGCTATAGTGAGTGTTAATGCGAAGCACTTGTGTGATTTTACTATCTCTCTAAACTATCACAAAAAGGAGTCGTTTTACGTCCTGTACGTATCCTCTCTGCCAAACTGAAGAGATCTTTCCCTCCTCATCTGCTCCTTCTTGCTGTACGAGGGGAAATTGTGTCTGAATTAAAACAATGTGTGGAAACGTGTTGCTGGACGGTGCACATTTTGTCCTCCTCAGTCACAGTTTCTCACCCAGAACGAGTTACACTCAGGAGGAATAACACTGCTAATGTAATGAGCTCAAAATGTTGTGTTAAAGGGAGAAAATTTGTGTTACTTACACATTCAGGGCCAAATGGTGATTCGATGATTTTTCGGCTATTTTCTCTCTCCACTTTTGAAAGACGGAGACAAGATAGATGTCACAGATAGATGTATAGATTTGGTTTGTGTTATAGTTTGTGATTAAGACATCATTAGTATGAAGTATGAAGTTTAAAGCAGCAGAAAGAGTTGGACTGAGTCACAGGATTTTGTTGAACCTACAGCTGGGTTTTATGCATGTTTAAAGTTTTGTGTTGCTCTAGATAATGTGATTTGTGCAAATTGATGTTTCCCAGATTAGTCACATTAGGGCTGGGCGATATGACCACAAATCAATATCACGATTAATTGCACATTTTACCTTGATAATGATTATTGAGTGATCATTAAGTTATTGGGTTTGGGGGGTTTTACTCTCGTAGTTCACTGGCAAGTTTTAAACTGTAAATATTAAAAAGTGTACATCTTTGTGATTTCAAGGGTGCTTCCATACCTATATTTGGTTCCGATTCAGGGAGTAAAGATGTTTCAAAGGACCTTGTTTTGGTTCCTGTTCACATATCAACTGAGACAAAGCAAATTCTGACACGCCCTCAAGACTGTGCATTTGCAAACAGTTTTATGATTGGTCAGAATTTTTGCGGGACATTTCAGGAAATCCCTTTAGAGATTTTTTTAGATCAAAAATGGAACTGTTGATAGTACAGGGTACAGGGTAGTTGAATTGGTTCTTGGGTAAGTTGTGTTCTCACTGCATATTAAACTGTCCTGTGGCATGATTGCAACCCCCTCCAAGGGTTCTCAGCCACATTGATTTCTTCTGGTACGGAGTACGTTTGCTGTGTTCACACATGTCCAAACAAACAAACTGCTCCGTGCGGGAAACGTTCCCGGCATCAGAACAACGAGCTTGTTATGAAAGCGCCCTCAAATAACTGATGGAAATATGCCCAAATATAGGGGCAGACTGGATGATGTACATGGTAGTTTGTTTTTACAGGGACAGTGTAGAGAGTATTAACAGGATCCTTTTTTAGGCATTAACAGAACTGAAAAAATAATTTAATTAATTGTCATGGCCACGAATATGTCAGATAGGCTCTGTGTATCGCTTTTGATTAATTTGATCAGTTGATTAATTGCCCAATCCTAAGACACACCGGCATTTACCTGGATGATTAGTAATACAAAATGAAACTATTGTCTCTCTCTCTCAGGAAGGATGACGAGTCAACCGTTGGAGAAACAGATGGGCGGAGCAGGCCTAGTGGATGAGGCGGAGGAGGCGAGGCCTAAGGAGGTCCAAGTACATCAAACCTGTGGATGGTTCTCACGCAACCTTCTCCTGGCCCTTACTGTGCTCGGTATGTGTGTGTCTGTGTGGAGAGAGAAAACACAAGAGCTATTCTGAGCATTCAGCAGCCATCATGAGAACCATATAAAAATACAACCCACTACCATATGTTGTTGACAAAATACAAACTTTGATTTCACATTTTTTCTTACTAAAGCCGCAGCTTTGTGACTTCAGGACTATAGTGTTTTATTATTTCCCATGTGGCCACTTCCATGAAGGGTTTTATAGGGATATAGGAGGTTGTTTAACCAGCATGGTGTCATTACATCTTTAAGTCAGGAACCACTAGAGCCCTTCAGGCCTCAACGGCGTCCCAGAAACATTACGGCGTCACGCTTTGCAAAACCCAGAACAAATGTTGGAATGACCAGCAATGACCAGCATGTCATGTTTTCCAGTGGCTAGTTTTCATTTCTGATTCTGTGTCTTGTTGCTTTTCTTCTTCTTTTAATGTCTTTACATAAATCTCAGCTGGGATTCAGTAACCGTAGGCTATAAACTGTGTGATTCCTGTTTACTCATTATGGGGTTGGGAGAGAGTTAAGATTCAAGAGATTCTAGATTCTTTATTAGTAACATACACACTTATACAAGTACAGCATGTAGTGGAATGTGCCCACAATTGACCAAGTTCATTCATTCATTACCTGGACCGGTTAATCCCTATCGGAGTCACGGGGAGGGTACTTCGGGTGTGAGGCTGGGACCAACCCTGGGTGACGGTCAACACACCACAGGACACACACTCTCACAAACACACTCACATTCATATCTTTGGGGGCAATTAATATGTAGCAAAAAGTGTGTGTGATTTAAGATCTTCAGTTCTGCTGCAGTATTTTAATGCAGTCTGTCTCTCAGCACTCTCGCAAACATTCGCCGAAAGCAGCTCTCACTTTGACTTTCAGTGTGATTTGAAAGTTTGGTTTTATCTCCACCTGTTATCCCTCTCTTTGTCTCTTCTCTCCCCACAATCACACTGGCAGGTGTGATCGGGGGTTCCGTGTTGGGCTTGCTGTTGCGTTACATACCTGACCTGGACTCAGACACACTGATGCTGGTCTCCTTCCCTGGAGACATTCTGATGAGGATGCTGAAGATGCTCATTCTTCCTCTCATCATCTCCAGCCTTATTTCAGGTGAGCACCACACGTGCACAGAAATGCTCAGTCAATGTTCTGTTGGTCATTTACTTTTAATATTAAAAGCCAGATCAAAACCAGAGGTACAATTAAATGAACGAATAAAGAAATGATGTACAATAAAATGCAGAAGTCAATCATTAAAAGAATATATGAAATGCCTTAAAAGTCACTGGCTAAAGGACATAATGTCAAATGCCATGACACATCTTTAAAAGATGTTTTATTGTGTGTGTCGTGTATTTTAGGTGTTTTGAAAGGTGATTTGAGATGTAATTTTAAAGGTTTCAACACTTTAGCAAGAAATTATAGTGACAATGATTAATAATAACTTTATAAACTGAAATAGATTAGTTGTAACAATTAAAACACCAGAAACTGCCTATGTATCTTGAAGGATTAAATGTTATAAAATAATCGTATCTGGCTGTTCATGATCTTTATTTCCATTTTAAACATGTGGGATGAACTAGGCCTAGAAAATATAACAAATTGATGTCACGAGTTATTGCACATTTTACATTGATTACGATTAATTGTTTGATTTGATGCCTTCACTGACAAGGTTTTTCACTGTACATAGTCTCAACTATTATATTAAAGCTGAGACATTTTGTCTAATGAAAGAGTGCGTATCTTAGTGATCTTTAAAATAACTGAAGGAAACACACCATGCTGTAGTGGGGGACTGAGCGAGGAGGAGTGCTCAGAACATGATGGAAAAAAGGACGAGTGCCAGTTGGCTGTATTTTCGACTGCTCTGTGTTTGACAGGCCTGGCTGGTTTGGATGCCCGCTCGAGTGGGAGAATGGGCACCAGAGCCATGGTGTACTACATGTCCACCACCATCATTGCAGCAGTGCTGGGCGTGATCCTGGTGCTGAGCATCCACCCAGGAAACCCCAAACTCAGAACGACCCAGACCAACTCGGGCCCCAAGAACCAGGAGGTCAGCAGCCTGGACGCCTTTCTGGACCTGATCCGAAACCTGTTTCCGGAGAACCTGGTTCAGGCCTGCTTTCAACAGGTACCTATATATATATAGGCTCATACACACACAACAAACCTTCTAACACAACTAATGAACATGAGAATTATTTAACATTAAGAAACCCCTGGAAGAAGCAACTGAATAGACAACGGCTGGTGCTTTGATTTAAATGCGATCAATTATCATGAAGAAAATGAATAATTCTTCATGGCAGTCATTTTTTTCTTACCAGTGGTGTTAAACTAGAGTGACCAGACGTCGTCTTTTCCCTTTTTAGACCTAAAAATGTGTCCGGCTGGGATTACATTCTACCTCAGCCTCAAACATTCTTACATTGGACTTGCGTTGCGTTCCCCTGGGGCTTTCCCAAACGACTACTATCCATGTGATATTCAGAAATGTGCTGTAAACAAAGATGAGATTTTCCACTAAACCCAGACATTGTGACTGTAGATTGTTTTTTAAAGTTGTTACGCATTTGACTATGACTAACTATGAATAATGTATGATTGTAGACTAGCTAGATGAAACTTGTTATTAGGATGCTCTTGCACAATGACTGTAGATGCCACATATTCTGCTGGTAAATTATGCCATGCCATAAAAAAGATAAATATTTATTAGTGGCTTCATTATTGTTATAGAAATTTGGGCCAATGTTTTAAATTCTGCATAGCATGACCTGTTTTCTTCAATACATTTGTGTATATTTTGCCATTTTTTGTGTAGATTATGCAGGCAATTTCCCGTATGCGGTGTGAGTAATAGGCCTCTGTAAGTGGTGTCTGCACAGGGCTTCAGTGTGAGCTTTGCACTATGGCATGTGTGCTGCTGGCCTGATTCTGTCTCGCTCTTTCTGACGTTCATACTCACGTTGATGCAGACACCTCGGCTTTTCACTCTCTAACCCGCTGATTTTGCAGTGCACTCAACCATACTCAAGTTCAATGTTATTTAATGTGAACGCATGGACTAATCCTATGGATACTTTGCTTTATAGATTTTCGACTGAAATTTTGCAACTGTTTTCACAGGTCCAGACAGTTCTGAAGACCATAGCGGTTCCTGTCGAGAACCAGACCGAGCCGGTATTTGTGAACAAAAAGAAATTGGAGTTCAAGTGGGGAATGAATGTTTTAGGTGAGGAAAAACATGTTTATTTAACTGCTTTAGACTTGGGGTGTAAATCATAATACTGATTCAGTTGACAACTCTCCAGCATCTGCAGAGACCTTCTGTTGTGATACGATTTTGTTTCTGTTCAAATCGGATCGATGCTTCTGGGCATGTAATCGATATACTTATATTATTACACCCCTATTGCAGACATCAGTTCTAAACCTGAGTTTTACGTCCAGCCTCACACACTATTAAAAATCCACACTTTATATCAAAGAGATGCTATAAATCAAGAGTGAATACACAGTTTGATTCCCTGCTGTGAGAACTGGGCACATCTGCATTCTCTCAGAGATAAGCGGTGACCATTTGTTGACACCCTGCTGGTTTAACCCAGGTCTTAAGAGGTCAGTCACCTCTCAGTGACCGCTTTCATCTCTCACCCCCCTACAGTAACGCAGGGTCTCCCTCCACAGCGCATGTGATTTCACGCGTCTGTTAAAGCTGACGCTCGCTAAGGCGAGGGATGTATTTCTGGATTCATTTTCTGTTGTTTTCTCATGTCACCTTCTGTTCTCCGTGTTTTCTCTGAATTAACACACCTGCTTCAGCTCATCAACAAACTGTCAAGCCCTTCATGAGCTCAACCAGACTAAAGCTGGATAAACACTAAACTTGGCCCCAAGGCCTCGACCTTACAGTCTGTCTTATACAATCAAGCATAGGCCAGTTTTGTTCTGGTAATGGATTTTTGGAGACAGAATAAACTGCAAAAAGTTAAAAGTCCTGTGCATGGAAATTTGAAATATAGTCATGGTCTATTGTTGTATGTGTGGTTAATAGCTCAATTTTAAATTATTCTCCAAGACATATAGATATAAATATTGAGACTTATTAGTGATAACTTCATTAACATTGAACTTAAACATTGAGTTTAAAGGCACAGTAGAAAAATATGCATGAAAAAATGGCAATGGCACTCGTGATTATTTGTGATTACTCATGGTTTTATGTAGCTTAAGCATAAACTTTTTTAATAGATTAAGACTGTTAAATGCGGAATGACGCATAATTAAAATAGTATAAATAAAAAATGATTATATGGATCGTTTACTACTATTTTGGGAGCTTTTATTTTTTGGCAGAATGTAATTTGTTAGCTATTTTTTAAAGAGAGAAGTCTGTATGCCTCAGTGTAACCCCTTAAAATGTGTTAACGAGAAAATGTGCTTTCTTTTTAGGTTTAATAGGTTTCTTTGTGACTTTTGGGATCTGCATGGGAAAACTAGGGGAGAGGGGCAAGCTCATGTCCGATTTCTTCAACATCCTCAATGAGATCATCATGAAAATGGTCTCCCTGATCATGTGGTTAGTAGAACTGTGGGGGTGTTAGTGTGTGGGTGTGTGTGCGGGTGAGTGATGGACAGTCTGTCCGAGCTTTTATTTAGCCTTGCTTTGACACTAAATAAGCTGAACAGACAGTGATATCACAGACAAATTTAGGCCAAATGTTTTAAACACGAGGAAGTCATTTCCTTCCGATGAATCAAATGACGTGAGTGAAAGCTCAGTGAATCTGGGCTTCATTTCAGCTCTCTAATAGCTGGGTATAATAAAGCAAGCATGACCAGATTTCAACACTAGAACCTACCAGAAACTGAGTTTAAGTGTATGAGATTTTGTTAGCATAAGTAATCTAAATATTTTATAAAGCAAAAAAGTGTTTCCGATATTTTAACTTATTTTCAACCGAATGAAAGTTTTTTTGTTAAAAACGTTGGATCATCACTTTTTTGTAATCAGTCTTTCTGCATTCAGAGCCAACACCGCCTGTTAATGTGCAGCTGAAATTAAAGAAAGGAGTTTTACTGCGTCTGGTTCAGATTTGTCTGGTCGGCACTGCATTCAATAAGCATTCAAGAAAATCAATAAAAAGAGGTCAGTTTGGAAGGTCACTTTTGAACAGAACAGAAACAGGCCAGAAACTCTTAATGGAAACTCTTAGGGTGCGAGACTTGCTGCACCAATCCAGACCCTCCCTCCAACTGCTACCCCTCCTGTCCAAAAACCTGGAACAATGTACACTGCCCTCCAAAAGTTTGGAAACGCCCCTGGCAAAGTGGGGTTTTGGACGATATCAGCATAAATGCTCATCATTTTTTGGTGCAAATACATTAAAGCAACTTGACATTATCTTTGGATTCCAGCAATAATCATTTTTATTTTGATTACATAATAATGTAGCTCAACAAATTAAAAAGGGATTCATGGCAATACTGTCCAAAACCCCACTTTTCTAGGGCGTTTCCAAACTTTTGGAGGGCAGTGTACTTGTCTGAAAGAGTGACCTCAATGTGCAAAAAAAGCTGGGAGTCAATTTGTGGCGGCTAATTTCCTAGCGAGTTGAGATTTCAAACGCTACGGAGGTTTGCAGAATGAGGGAAGCAGTGTTGCGCAGCAGGCTGACAAAGCCCAGACTGACGTCTCTTTCTCGCCGCTCCTTCATTTACATGCCCCATATCATTCCTCATACAGTAAGTAAACCACTGAAGTGTTACAATAAACAACGACGCTCGTCCTCCATAGCACACTGCAAAATATGTATACAGAGGGGAGTAGGTAGACCAGGCTCATATCATCTACTGCAGGCGTTCTTCTGTTCCTAAAGCGTGAACAGCACACAGCCGGGGTCTAGCACATGTGTGGCAGAAATGACATCCTGCTGATTTTACGCAGACCTGCGCAGGCGTTGGCTTACACGCTTACATGAACTAATCCTCAATTACAAACACGAGATCCTGCAGCCATTTGGGGCCTCAGCAGTTTAGGTCTTTTTCAGGCCATACACCATGAACTCGGCGTTAGGGTTTAAATCGATCACTGTATTCCGCTGGGACCAAATCTCTTGGCACAGCTGAAAGTCAACATAAAACTATCCAGCATTGTTGGGGAAGGTACTTTTACACAGTAGCTTTTCAAGGTACAAATTTAGCCATTTTTGTAATATGTGACCCTCCACGGCAAAACCAGTCGCTTGTCGCAACAGAGGTTTCCGAGAAAAGCAAGCGTTTATGTTGCGTGGGGTAAAATGTTGGATTTTTTGTTTTTAGTGTTTTGAAACAGTGGAAGGTCTATACTGTGCTGTTGTGAATAAATTTGGCTGAAAAACTTACCCTTTCCATCCTAAAAACGTGACTTTCTTGAGGTGAGGAATTCAATTCCAGCAGAATGTTAAAAGTTTCTGTTTTGACCGCTCTACTTCAATATTCACGGTAAATCCACTGGTTGACTAACGTGAAGATATTTCTCCGGAATCCATCTTCGTCTCCCGAGTTCAGTTAACCTAACGCAGGTAGGCTATCCGTGTGGCTGTGAATGCAGCGTAGGCTACCGTAAATGCAAACGTAGCCGCGACCGCACCAAGCGTCTGTGAGTGCTACGGCGATAGTCAACTTCAAAGGCAGATTTCTCCGTTTCTCACTTGGCGTGACAGGAGAAACCCGACTCCTTTGAATGTTGATATCTCAGTCATATGTCGTCCCATTCATTCCATATAGGTATCGTTTTGAAGCTTGATTTACCAGACCAGCGACTTGATTTGCCGTGGAGGGTCACATATAGCAGTTAGTGACACTGCGAACCACATAGAAAAAGAAGTTAAATAAACTGGAGCTTTTTCATCCAGTAATACTTAAGATTTGTGTTGTAAACAAATTCATTTGAAACATGATGTTAAAAGTAGACATGGCACCGATCCTGTACGGATCTGATATAGCATCCAAATGTCATTGTCCTGCTCCAGGTACTCTCCCGTTGGCATCGCCTCCCTCATCTGCGGCAAGATCGCTGCCATCGGCGACCTGGAGGTGGTGGCCAGGCAGCTGGGCATGTACATGGTAACGGTCATAGTCGGCCTGATCATTCACGGAGGAATCATTCTGCCCATCATCTTCTTCGCCGTCACACGGAAAAACCCGTTCACCTTTTATTCCGGTATCTTCCAGGCTTGGATCACTGCTCTAGGAACAGCCAGCA
Source organism: Distichodus sexfasciatus (assembly GCA_032718565.1). Taxonomy (NCBI): domain Eukaryota; kingdom Metazoa; phylum Chordata; class Actinopteri; order Characiformes; family Distichodontidae; genus Distichodus; species Distichodus sexfasciatus. The sequence continues at coordinate 390,931 of JAVGVS010000354.1, read as the reverse complement.
GGTAAACAACCAAATGCCTCACATACATCCTGTGGTTATATACAGTACTGTGCAAAAGTTTTAGGCAGGTGTTAAAAAATGCCTTCAACAAAGAATGCTTTCAAAAATGGAAGTGTTAATCATTTATTTTCATCAATCAACAAAATGCAGTGAATGAACAGAAGAGAAATCTAAATCAAATCAATACTTGGTGTGACCACCCTTTGGCTTCAAAACAGCATCAGTTCTTCTAGGTACACTTGCACACAGTTTTTGAAGGAACTCGGCTGGTAGGTTGTTCCAAACATCTTGGAGAACTAACCACAGATCTATAATCCTATAATCCTACAAAATAATATATATACACACATATATATATACTTCTCTACATCTGTGGTTCTCAAGATATAGTGTCTATTTGCAGAAGCCTGCTTATAAAGGCAAAGTGCACAAAGAAAAATGTCAGCATTTGCAATGAGACATGCGTTGGCACGTCTAACAGTGATGGATGAGCAGCGTTGAGACAGAACCCCGACATTACCTCTTTTCGTTATAAATAATGTGGAGATTTAAGTGTTCACATGGAACTGAGTGCAGCAGAATGCAGATGGAATGTTCCTCATCTGTTTTCGTCAGCCAGCCATCTGATTTAGTTCCAGAGGCTAAAAAATAGACACTTTCTGTAAATAGAGTTAGTCCTGAATATTTGCCTCTCTCTCTCTTTTTCCTTTCTTTCTTATTTATCTCCTTGCTGTCTCCCTCCTCTTTCTTGTTTATTTTTTCTGTCCTCAAATCACTTAATATGATTCCATGATTCTCCATGATTCTCTCTCTCTCTCTCTCTCTCTTAACCATTCTCCCTCAGTCTGTCTCTATCTGTCTCAGTCTGCCCTGTGTGGCCTTGTGGGATTACAACTGATGAGCCAAACTGGCCTCTGGTTTCTAGAATATTAATCCAACTGTCACTTTGGCACGTCACTACACAGAACAAGTGTGTAATCCTGTCATTGTATAATTATCTCTATTCTATCCCTCCGTTTACCTTGGATTCAACTCAGCGTTGACAATTTCTTCTCCACCGCTGACTCTAGCTAATGTTCCGTAAAGACCATGTTTATTCTACACCTTGAGTTTTACTTTTCGATGAATGACAGTTACGGCTTAGGAACCAGGAGGTGCAACAATATATCAGTCTACGTTGATACATTGATTCAGGAATTCTCAACATTGATCAGACATCATGCATATTGTAATGTCACTTTATTTTGAACAGGAGAACTGTTTTTATTAATGGTGAAGATTATTTTTTTAATTTAAATGTCTGGTTGAGTTTAGGAATAAAAGTGTCAAATTATATATTAACTTCTTTTTGTGATATGAATAAATGTGTTTTGTATTGATTGCTAATCGAAATTGTATCGTAGCAGATCAACAGAAATCTAATCACTTTCTACTGAGTCAATATTGTATTGTATTGTGATGAAACTTGTGATTTAGGTATTGGTTTAGGAGAAACCTTGTTTTAGCCGCAACAGCATTTAGTCCTAAAGGTGTGTCAATACACAAAAGCTCATTCAATTACACACTCCATACACTGACTTTTGGCTCTTCAGTGGCTTAAAGAAGAGAGATTTGGGTCGCCTCTGTTTTAGCGCTGGTCCCACGGGGGCATGAGTGCTTAATACCCGACCCTGCTGACCCGGACAGGCAGCACAACCTCATTCAGGGATTTGTAAAGCTGTTGTTACTTACATAATGTCTATGGCGTTGTGGCTTTGAATGCTGTGACGTGTGGAACGTCTCATTACCCCCGAAAGGAAGTCAAACCCTGCTGTTAATTCAGGCATATTTCTGTGATTTCGGCGATGCCCGGACAGGGCAGCCACATTTAGAGTGTCCAGAAAAATGATTTAATCAGTGAGTCATGTGAAGATAACTAACTTTTATGAGTTTTCAATGTTACTACTTAGGCTTTTGAGTCAGTTCATGGGATTGGAAATTTGAAGATGGCAGATCAACTTAAAGCTCTAGAGGACAATTTCCTAGTCGAGGATTAAGCCAGTTCTAGAGTAGTTTTGAGTTTGTATGGTAAATCTCCATTTGTACTACAACTTAGTCCAAGACTAAGCTTAATCCATAAGAAATCAACCCAAAGTTGTGACTATGGCTGTGTTTAAGAGTGACATTATTAAAATGACACAAACAATTCTGTCTGGATCAATAAAAAAAACTTAAGTTCAATTGCTGCTTTAAAGTGTCAAGTAAAGTCAGTTTGGAAACACTAAATATTTCAACGTATTATTATTATTTTGAGCTAGTTTTCTAGTAGCTCTGTATTGCTCTCTGTATGAAATCCCCATTTGGCGTTTTAGTTAGAAGTTCACATTATGCATGAATGTTATATCACATTTATCCATGAGATGTTGTATATTTCTGGAAACAACCACAATATATTAGTATTTTAGTTTCACAAATTTCAGTACATAGTTCCCGTGTGGCACATTCGCTCTTAAACATAGCCATAGTTATAACCAGTGTTGGGCACATTACTTTAAAAAAGTAATTAGTTATAGTTACTAGTTACTAGTTACTTTTTCCAAAAAGTAACTGAGTTACAGCATTATAAAAGTAACTAGTTACCAGGGAAAGTAACTTATTTTTAAAAAATGTTCAAATATATGGATCCCCCTCCCCCCTTTGATGGAAATTTAGCTGTATGTTCAATTATTTGTAATAACACTGACTATTAAATATGTGTAATTAAGGAAATAGACACTTAAAATAAATAAAAGTCTAAATATGAATAAAATAATACATTTTTAACAGAAAACATTGTACACAAATCTACACTATTCTAATATTGCTGTGGGACAATGTGAGACGAGACACCTATCAAATTTAATATATCATTGTAGATTTGGTCATTACTATGTATATAATAGTAGAAATATAAAACACAAAAGATGTTTTTTTAATATTTTACTCTACCTTAGCCAATCATCATCCCTTATGCAGTGGTTGTCTCGCCCCTCACCAAAGACAAGAAAAAAGCTTTGCCGCTCCTGTAGCTGAGAGCTTGGTCGGATGAAAACAGCTTAATAACAGTAACGCGGCGCATGTAACGATGGAAACAGTAATTGGGTAGATTACCCGTTACTGGAAAATGACTTTTTTCAGTAACGCCATTATTTTAACGCCGTTATTCCCATCACTGGTTATAACCCTAAAAATCTTTTCATTGAATTTTCATTTACTTGAACCAACTTTAAAAGCCTAAGTTGTAACGCTGACAACAAAAGCTTAGTTGCAGTTGCATAAATTGTTGTTTTAACTTGGAGTTTGTTAACGTTTGTTAACATAACTGTTTATTTAAATACAGGCCGATTATGTTGAACAACATCACAAAAATAGCGATTTTTCTTTTTTGGAGACCAGATTAATTTTGAAGACCTTTTCTTTCATATAAGACCAAAAAAGAAAAATCGATATTTTTGATGTTTGTCAACATAATCGGCCCGTATCTAAATAAATAGAACGCCGACTTCCGACTCATTACGGCAGATCGGGTCACACATTGAGTTTTTAAAAAAAAATGTTCTTTACGAATCCAACCCTAGTTATAAGAGCTCCATAAAGCAAACATCTTATATGTATAAAAGCCCTTTTTTTCATTTTCCTTTCTTTTGTCCAGTGCTGGCACTCTGCCCGTTACGTTTCGCTGTTTGGAGGAGAACCTGAAGATCGATAAGAGGGTCACCAGGTTCGTGCTGCCCATCGGAGCCACCATAAACATGGACGGGACGGCGCTGTACGAGGCGGTGGCTGCCATCTTCATCGCCCAGATGAACGGCATAGACCTGGACGCGGGGCAGATCGCCACAGTCAGGTCAGTCGTGTGATCGGCATCACCCAGAAAAGTCTTAATGAAATAAGAAATGAATGCTGTTTATTAAAGGCTTATACACCATTTAACTGCAGTGAGCTAGACTTTTGCGTTATTATGTTGTCAGTAAATTATAAATTGCATATTTTTGGCTATGGGTGACTACGCATATTTATTGGTTTATTTAGTGTTTATTTAGTTTAACTGGTTTTGTGATTGTACTTGTATGTTGTTTTGTTTCATTGGAAGACTGTCTGTTTTATTTAAATTTTATGCTCCTTGGAGCAATTTTGTTGTTACACAACAACAACAATAAGGTTCTTGAATCTTGAATCTCGAGCGTGCACACTGGGGCAGTTGGTAGTGTAATAGTTAGGGAGTTCACCTCGTGATCAGAAGGTTGCCTGTTCGAATCCCACACTGGTAAAAGTACCGCTGAGGTACTCGTGAGCAAGGCACCGTCCCCCAAGCACTGCTCCCCGGGCGCTGCCCAGGTCAGCTGCCCACTGCTCCTTCAGGGATGGGTCAAATGCAGAGATCACATCTGGTTGTGGTGCACTGTATGCTGTGCTGTGGTGTGTTCACTATGAAAAAATAATCACTCATTCACAAACTATATTGTGCACATGCTGGAAATGATCAGCGTTGGACAAATCTAAATTGGATGAATAAACTAATTTCAGGATTTTATTAGGAATATGAACTGGTATTACATCTTTTCATCTCTAACAGTGGGTGGGGAGCTTCTTCCATTTGGTTTTATTTAAAGTTTTAATGTCTACTTTAAAAAGAAAATCATATTTGGAGTGTCTTACAGAACGGCGACATCAAGGTGCAGGTTATTTAGGTCTGGTGCTGTTTATGGGGAGTGACTAGTAACTAGGAACTGTTTAATATGAACATTCAATAATGTCATAAAGCAGTAGTAATGTCACACAAACATGCATCATTGTTATATAACATGATTTTATAATAACACTATAAAGGGAGACTAAACATTAACTCTGAATTGCCCGAGTTGCTTATTTTGTTCTGTTTTTATTATTCTTTTCATTTCTTTGCTAAGACAACGTTTGGAGCAGTTTCTAATTTAAACATATGAATATATTCTTTGTGGGTTGCATAAGATAATATAACAAATAATTGTTATTGTTATTTCACTTTCATTTTTGTGCAGAAAGCTAGAATTTTCGCTCAGGTGTTGTAAATTTCATTTCATTGTTATATGGAAGTTGGTCATCTATGAGGCATTTTCTATGAGGCATGAGAATTTCTCTTACGATGTGCACGTTCACAATGCACAGTAAACCAGACCCAGTGCAGTCATTTAACTAATTACCTTTAAATACTGTTATTTATTTAATAAAGAACTTATTAAACATATCGCATTGTTGTGATGTTCAGTCTTATCAATCCACATCTAATCTCGAACCTTGCTTTTCGTGAAAGCGTCCTTCCTTTTTAGTCCACGGTCACTGGTGAACACCTTTTGTCAATATAAAGCACCAAGTTTTATGACATTTTATGACCGTACACAGCCGACCTGTCAAATCTGTGTCAGTGCACTGCTGCCAAAACATTTGATATAGGTGTTCCGTGCATGACAGACATTAATTTCTTGTTAGTGTGACACAATACAGAGCTGTTTACTCTGCAAAATCTGACAACATCGTAAGGATTTCATCTTTTGGAGATTTTCATAAAATTTTCTTCAGCCTACTTCTGTACATTTTGTCTTGATGATAATTTTGCTTATTTCATGCAAATTATATATATATTTTTTTATACAGTAGCAGAAAAAGAATTCATTTATTTTTTTTATATGTTTCTCTATAGTATGACGGCCACTCTGGCTAGCGTCGGAGCCGCCAGCATTCCCAGTGCCGGCTTGGTCACCATGCTGCTCATCCTCACTGCCGTTGGGCTCCCGACGCAGGACATCAGCCTCCTCATCGCCGTTGACTGGCTGCTGTGAGTTCTCATGCTGTGTGTCTGTCAATGCTAAGGTGATATATAAGCAATTTGCAATACATTGAAAGCGATTTCGGGCGGCGCGGTGGCGCAGTGGTTAGTGCGGCCGCCTCACAGCAAAAAGGTCTTGGGTTTGAACCCCGGGGACGGCCGTAGGGCCTTTCTGTGTGGAGTTTGCATGCTCTCCCCATGTTTGCATGGGTTTCCTCCGGGTACTCCGGTTTCCTCTCACAGTCCAAAGGCATGCTATGTAGGTTAATTGATGACTCTAAATTGGCCCGGTAAGGTGTGAATCTTGGTGTGTGAGTGTGTGTGCACTACGGTGTGTTGGCGCCTGCCCAGGGTTGGTCCCCACGTGGCGCCCGTAAGGTCCCGGGATAAGGTTCGGATAATGAATGAATGAATGAATGAAAGGGAATTTCTTTTAAAACATACTGGAATGTGTGTAGTGACTAGTGTGTGTCGTGCTGAGTCACAAGCCTACTAGGAAATTCCAAAATGTTTCACAGTAAAGGAAACTTTAGTTCACAGAAAAGTAAAGAAAGAAGATAAAAGACCAACCAGGAAGTCGGTTAATGACTACATTTTGCTGCTGGCTAATGAATAACCTTGTGGTTGTATAACTTATCTGTCACTGCTGCCTCAAACTGTCGTTAAACAAGATAATTAAACTGCACCCGATATTTTGAATGATTTCATGTAAGAATGTGTGACTAACCTGCTGGTTATACTCTTACGAAATTCTACTGTACTTCTCTAATGTATAATCACAATTTAATTTATTCATAACATGTTGAAATGGAAGTGATCATGAGTAACGGGCGCTTGATAAGACTTCATGTCCTTGAGATAAACCACGAACAACAGGTGCAAAAGTTCCTCGTTAAAGCTAGACAAATGAAGATAACGGTTAAATCTGTAATTTTGCTAGTCCTATTCTTAAGAGCTTGAGTAAAAGGCAGCTGGACTTCAGTTTCTTGAATTGAGGCGTCTTTAGTTTTAAAAGAATTTACTAATTATTTATATTTACAGCATTTAGCGGACGCTCTTATCCAGAGCGACTTCCTTTTTTCCCGAAAGCAACTTGGGGTTAAGGGTCTTGCTCAGGGACCCAATGATGGTAGTGCTGGAGGTAGGATTCCAACCCCAACCTCTTGATCCAGAGGCGTGTATGCTTACCACTAGACCACCACCACACCAAGAGATAGACGGAGGTTGGTGGTGGTGGAGTTTGGGTGGACGAAGGGAGCGAGTCTTCCCTGATGTGCAGCTCCAGGTATTTATCATCCTATTCATGTTGACAACCCCCATCAGACTTTTAGAACTAAAGAGGAGTTTGGGATGAGAGGTGAAACGTCTTCAGGAAATTGGAGGTCCAGTTGCCTTTGATTAGTCTGAGAACCTACACAGACATTTCTAAGTCCTATTACGTACAGGAGGGCAGGAGCGGGTATGTGTTTGGGGTGATGGAGGAACAAACTACAGCAAACTTGAGCTTCTGAGGCATTTCTTGTAACATAAACTGTACACCAAAAGCATTTTGGGTGTCACACCTGCTTCCTCAGTACATCGTTCATAATAATAATAAATTAAAAAATAAATTTTATATATATAGCACCTTTCACACATTTCAATGCAGCTCAAAGTGCTGTCCAAAGAGAACAGTAAAAACAAGCAGTAAGGGCACAGATAAAACAAATAAAAATATGAAAATTAGACATAATGATAAAAATAACAGTAGAATAAAATAATGATAATAAAAAGGGTCTAGTAATGACAAAACAAACGAAACACCAGGTGCACACACACAAAACACATAAGAACAACACAGTCAGACACACATATAAAAGAAGTAAAATACATAAACGTAAAACAGTGACTACTAAGTAAAATCCAGGGTAAAAAAGTGTGTTTTAGCTGCTTTTTAAATATATCATCACCGGTCTCCTGATAATCGGACTGATTCACGTCAGCTGTTCCTCATTTCGCTAAATCTGCTCTCACTTTAGTTGATAGTGTGAATTCCTGTGAGTTCTGTCTGCTTTGAAAGTTAAGGGACATTGAATGGGATTTTAGGCATTCAATGCATGAATTTATCCAATTTAGTTTTGTGCTATTTTATTTATTCTAGTTTCATTGTTTGTACGTAAGTAAGTAAAGTAAGTAAAGTTTGTTTATAGAGCGCCTTTCACAGACAGAAAGGTCACAAGGCGCTGTACATAAAAGGCGCTTTACATAAAGATAATTAAAACATTAGAAAATATAAAACAGATTTTCATGCAATAAAACAATACAGAAAAAGAAATAACATTAAAGTAAATAAAATATGAAATATAAAATATATAAAATGACACAATTACGAGTAAGTAAAACAGTCTAGTTTGTAGTGTTAGAAGTAGAAATTAGAAGTAATATTTTAGCTTTGTTTTGTAAAATTTGAGTTACTGCTTTGGAGAAAAGACCAAATTTTTTTGCAGCAGGCAACAAAGCACAGTGCTGTAAAAAATGACAGCAAAATATAATTACAGTATTTTTACAGCGGAATATTGTACTGTAAACATAAACTACAGTATGCTTGCTGTAAAAAAAATAAGTCTGACAAGTCTGTACTGTGAAAACAGAATTTTCTTTTGCCCGGCTGCTTCTTGTTTTTCTCTTTGTTTATTTGTTTGTATATTTTGTTTGGCCTTTATCTTTATCTTTATAAGTATTTTCCTGTCTCCCGTTTACTCTCCACCTTCTGTGCGTGCACCTGCCTCTATAGTGACAGAATGCGTACGTCCATCAACGTGGTGGGCGATTCGTTTGGGGCGGGCATCGTGGATTTCCTGTCCAGGGCCGAGCTGGCACAGATCGACGGCGACATTCCCCTGACGGATGAGGAGTTCGTCCCTCCTCCTCCTCTCCTCACTGACATAGACCTTATCGATCCGCTGTGCCCCCCCGAGTTGCCCCCTCGCTCCCCTCGTCCACCCAAACTCAACCACCACCACCACCCTCCGTCTCTCAGCCAGTCCCAGTCCTGCTCCATCCCCCACTCGCCCCGCTCTGTGCGTTCGCCCTCGCCCCGCTCCGTGTGTTCACACTCGCCCAGACCTTTCCGCACACACTCGCCCTGCCTGCTGCGCCGTGGCGAGCCAGGATACTGCGCCCTGCCATCACACGACAACCAGGTGAGGCGGCAAATACGGTCTCTCGCTCTGCTTACGGATCACACGCTGAAAGCAAACGGAATGTGGACAGAATCTGAATCAGAAGCTGAATGAAGTATATTGACACGTATGTAGTCTCATGTCAGGCATCTGCTTTGGTTAAGACAGTTAATAACAATGGAAGTCCAGGGATTCGAACCGGTGACCTCCTGTTCACGGGACCGAACGTCCTAACCGTTAGCTACCAACTGCCCATTGTACCACCGAACCATCGTAACTCAGGGACCATCTGTACCAACTGCACTCAAACCCCATTCCATGAAGCTCAGTTTTAATGCTTACATTAGGGCTAGTAGAAGTTTGGAGCTCTTCAGCTGTGGAATCAGCAAAGTGTTGGCGACTTTTACGCATCATAGACCTTAGCAGTCGTCGACTCTGCTTTGTGACTTCACATGGTTTTCAACTTCATTTCAACTTCATTGCTGTTGTTCCTAAACATTTCCACTCGGTAAAGATACTACTTACAGTTAAGCGTGGAATATCCAGCAGGGATGAAATCTTACAAACCATCCTGTTGCAAAGGTTGCATCCTGTCACAGTGCCACGCTTGGAGTCACTGAGGTCTTCGGAGCGAGCCGTTTTGCTTCACAAACGGAGACTGCATGGCTAGGTGCTTTTACGATTAAGTGACTCTTAGTTAAACCTGATTTACTTCTTAGTTAAGCTCCAGTGCAGAACTAAAAGACACAATGACGACAGACCTTTTAAATTCCTGAGATCTGTGGTAAGTGGAAAACGAGATTTTTAGATTTTTTTCTGTTGGTGTTTTCATCCTGATTTGTTCCTTTAAAGGTGACAGTTATCAAAACGCACAACAGGCTTTTGACTTGTGCATTATTTTTTTATATTTTTTGATGCTTATCCCCTAAGATCTGAGGTTAGAATTTTTCAGTCACATTATCTGATCCCTTATCTGATCTTTTCTCGGAGGTCTAAATGGTTAGTCGTAATTTGGAAGTTTTGAGATGCCAATGCAGACTTCGCATGAACGAGTCAAAGGCTTATCTCTTCACCCAGATCTGAAACAGAGAATGAGCAGATGTACACTGCCCTCCAAAACTGTTTGGAAACGCCCCTGGCAAAGTGGGGTTTTGGACGACATCAGCATAAATCCTCATCATTTTTTGGTGCAAATACATTAAAGTAACTTGACATTATCTTTGGATAATAATAATCATTTTTATTTTGATTACATAATAATGCCAATATATCCATGTCAGAGTCAGTCATGCCCCTTTGCCAGCTGTGATGTCTGGTTACTGGTTTAAACTCGGCCCAGGTTTTTAAAAGATTTTTGGGTCAGCACACCTTAATAGCTTCAACAACTGATTGCTTCATTGACCGCTCGGACGCCCAGATTATGCAGAGCTGTAAGAGCTGCTAATGGTGGATATTTTGATGAATCCAAAATTTAAGTATTTTCTATGTATAAACTGTTTCATAAACTGTTTGTGTAACAAAATATGTTTTGGTAGTTTGTGTTGTCCCTTATCAGTGCAACGCTATCACAAATGGAAAAAGGATTCACGGCAATACTGTCCAAAAGCCCACTTTGCCAGGGCCGTTTCCAAACTTTTGGAGGGCAGTGTAATTTGGCTCTACGCTCGGCTGTTTCATTCTAGCTCAGGACAGAACAGCTCTGCATTTCATTGTGTCGTGTTGATTTCTATCTTGTTCTGAAGTCAGCACCTTCTTCACTTATTTGCCTCCAGGTACACACATTACCTCGGGGCAACAGAGAGAGAAACCGGGAGCGGGACCGGGACAGGGATCGGGACCGGGAGCGGGAAAGGCTTCGCGGAAGAGAGAGGGATCGGGGCAGTGAAACGGAGGAAGAGGAAGAGAAGGAAAGGATAATGGACGAGGGGAGCGATGGAGAGGAGAGTGACGACACTGCTTACGACCGCAGCCACGCCATTCCACCCTGCGACCTTCCGTGAGGACGACAGGCCTTCTGGACCCCGACACTGCAATTTGTACGACACTCCCATCCCACATCTGGTCATTTTTGGAAGCAGTAGGATGTGATTTCAGTTCAGAAGGGGGATTTTCCGTTTATTAACACGCTTCCGCATTCATGTTAAAGTTTGAAGCTCTGTTTCGGGTAACGCCACTGTTCCGGGTAATGCTGCAGTCAAACTTCCATAGCGATTTACAAAAACAAGAGGGTTCCAGGATGTGAGGTGCAGTTGTCTAATTTAATTTATGTCTAAAACAGTGTATTAATGTGAATTAACTGCTGTGATCTTGTCCAGACAGAACGGACGTGCCGGTGAAAGGTCAAAACTCTCCCACTTTTAACCGATTGGCTGATCTACACATTATCAGGATCATGTCTCGAGTTTAAAATGAACCTAATCATGGAATCCTTGTTCTGCAGAATTGAACAGTTAGTGGAAGGCACAAGTGTGACTGCTGCTGAATTCTAGACGTAAAATCTTTTTCATAATGTTGCACGGTTCAGAAAATCTCACAATTCGATTTGATTCGTTTCGGATTCTTTGGCTCACAATTCGATTCAAAATCGATTCACGATTCGTAAATCATTTATGAATCATGAATCGATTTTGAATCGAATTGTGACATTTGTTTCCAGAGTGTTGTTTTGAGTTCCCATTCGATAGTGGCAGATCAACAAAAAAACACTCTGAATCACATGTCATTTAGGGAGAGGGTTAGGATTATGAATCGATACATTTGAATCGATTCGATTTTTTTGCACACCCCTGCTATTTAACCAACCCGCCCTTGCGCTAGGCCCATTTATTTGATGCAAATCTTGCATAATGTTTTGACAGAAGGGCCTGAACCTTTTAACAGAAAGCTCTTTGCTTGAACGTGTGCTTTCTGCTTTCTTCTGTTTTTCACCTTTGATTCCTCTTTCATCCCTTATTGATAAACCTGCCCAACTGTTTGAAGCAGAAAGATCATAAGACTGTATTTCTGTTATAACAAAAGTTTTCTACGTTGTTTTTCTGTCACTTCAGTATATTAAACAGGTACACCGTGACAGTACTACCCTGGGACTTTCATGGAAGTTATATGATAATACAGTCGCTCCTTGTACAGAGATTTTAACAGGAATTGCATTCGTCATTACTTAGGAAGGCTGTAGTAGTCTATAAAATAACATGATTAAATAATTCCTTGGAAGAGTTATGGGATAAACATTGGGTTGGACAGCCCTGGATTGCATTAGTGTTCATTTAATTTATTTTTTCTTTTGGTTTACATTATAAATAATCTTTTGTTTGTTATGTGGTGTACGCAATGATGAGTCTTTAGGTGTTTCTTTCTTTTTCAGCTGCGCTCAACTCGATGTTCACTCTTTTTACCATGGATTTGTGCATAAGTTTCATTTCACGACTTTTTGTCTTTTGACGTCTGTCTTTAAAAGCATTTTTTTGTTATTGTATGATAGGCCTACATTGTTATTCTGTCTTTCTGAAATGCCTTTTCGTCTCAGACTAATCGTCAGCCGTTCCCCTCGTCCTCTTCAGTTGGGAAAAATCCAGCTTGAGTGTGTACACCGTACGTAATAAAACCTTAGAGAATTATTTCAATTGCACACTTGATGCATGTGTCAGCTTCTTTTGTGTGTGTGTGTGTGTTGCTTTGTATAGAGCAGAGGTTTCCAGTTCCAGTTCTTGAGAGCCAGTTTTCCATCATATTTGAGTTCAGAGCATTGACACCTCGTCTCAGATAGAAGCTCACCAGAATTTACTCACCAGGTATGATGGGAATCCTCCTGGACCGGAACTGGACGCCTCTGGTTTAGGGTAACAATGCATCTATAACATGTAGATGTTTGGTGTCTCCAGTCTAACTTTAAGCATTGGAAGGATGGCCTTGCAGTTCCAGTTGATTGCATGCAGTTATGTGTACAGCCTGACTTCAGGCCTTGAAAGTCTTAAAGGATCAGGAAACTCTCAGGTGGAGCAAATTTGGTTCCTCATCCTAACCCCTGATGCTACTTTAAACTGGGTGTGGAGCGCGGCAGTTACGAGAGGAACAGATGAGAAGTGCTCCAACATTGGACCTCCATACGAGTGATGTCTTGAACGCAGTCTGCCACAATTTGAGTTTAATGCACTTTGTTCATCAAAAGGGGATGTTGAGGAACCAAATTTATTCCAACCGGGAGGTTCCTGGGAGGTTTAGTTTATTTTTGCTGTGCAGTGATGGCATTTGTGTGTGTTCACCAGCTCTTAATGGACATGCATTTCACCTCCTGAAAAGAACAGAAGGAAAACAGATAACATTTAAAAGGTCCTGTGGTATAATTTTAACTCATTATTTCACATCTAGTTTTAGCTTTGCTCTCTGTAAGAAATCTCTATATTTGGTGTTTCGCGTTCCATTCTGCATGAAGGTTATATCTGATTTATCTATAAGAGCTTGTGGAAGAGTTACTGGAACGAACAACAATATTGAAATTTCACAGTATTGAAAGTTCCTGACTAGTGTATTAACACATTCACTCTTAAACATAGCCGTACAAACTCACAGAAAGTTAAAAATAATTGTTAAGTTGACGTAAACAAAATAAAAATGTTAATGTGACTTATTGATCAAATCATTTTTACAGTGTTTTGTAACTCATTCATTCTCATTCACACGCACAATACAACACTTGCTACAACAATGAGGCAAAGATAGACACACACACAGACATCAACGCATTTAATCCCTTCAAAGAAGGGAGGCTGAGAGAGAGGGACGGGGCGGCGAAGAAGTGGAGAGAGCGAGAGATGAAGAGGAGGTCGAACGCGGCAGATGGCCAGAAAGACGTCAATCCTCATCATTCCTAGCAGACGACAGTGGGTGATTGCAGGGCCGCTGACGTTAGACTGGAGAGGTCAGACGTCAGAGGATCGGAGTGAGGGAAAGACGGAGAGAGAGAGAGAGAGAGAGAGAGGGTGGAGTGGAGACCTCAGGGCAAGAGGAAAGCTTAAGTAAGATGTAAAAATAGGACTAGGCCGTGTGCTTTGGTGCTCGGGTTTATGGGACGTCCAGCTCAAAGTTGGAAGTGGAATTTCGGGAGACTGACTGAAAATAAAATGTACGTGAGCAAGCACACAGTGCACCACAACGAAATGTGATCTCCGCATTTGACCCCTCCGTGAAGGAGCAGGGGGCAACTTTTTTTTTGGCAGCGCCCGGGGACCGGCGACCTTCTGATCATGGGTCCAACACCTTAAATGTACGGGGATGTACGTTATGGGAAGTATCAGCCGATGCGGATATCCTGTGTTTTTTAGACTTATATCTGCCGATGCTGATGCTGATAAATGAAGAAGGCTGAGTTGAGAGATAAGAGATTTTGCTTGCCAATGTTCCACCGTGCGCTCAGAATTTTGGCACAAAAATAACACCATAACTCTGACATTTCTAACACAGCACCGGGCAGACTCAAGCGAGGGCGAAGTTGAGCGCGTAAAGACGAGAGATTTTGCCTCCGAATGTGCAAAAACGTTTCCACTGTGTGCACAAAATTTTTGCCACAAGGATCAAGGTTCAAGATTCAAGGTTCTTTATTGTCATGAGTCACTTTATACATGTACAAAGTGTGATGAGACAGCGTTTCCGCATGGCCCCGGTGCAACATATAGTAACACTGAACATTACATTCAACAGGACAAAAGGTGCAAACAGGCAACACAATAAATACAGAACGAAAGTGACGTTTAGTGACAAAATAACACCATCCATTTTAAGACAGAAGACGCGGCCTGTGTAAGTCCAACCTCGACTTTGTACATGGCTGGAATAAGCGCTATCTTTCTGACGTAAAATAAATGCATCATCAAATACCAGCTGGAAATATCGGGCAAATCTAAGCATTGGTCCGATGCTGACGACTTAAATGATTCCGATATCATTGTGCATCCCTGCTTAAAGTTACACTACCAACTGCCCCAGGTATAAGTGAAGAGTCCATAGTGCACCACATCGAAATGTGAACTCTGTGGGTATGTGACGGTATCTTGTTTACCGGGACCTCAGTGGTACCTTTACCGGCAACTTCCTAACCATTACACTACCACGACTCCGGATTGGGAAAAGATCAATTCTTACAATACTTTGTTTATTTATTAAAGATTATTAAACCATATCAAAGTGGAGTATCTGAACTACTTCATATTGTCTCCGGAGCAGACTGCAAGAAGTTTTACACTTATTCTAACTTAGGACGTTTTAACATGTGTTTAACACTTGTCGCCCCCTATAGGAGGTTTAAAGTCATTGCAAGCAGCATCTAGCATTTCCTAGTGGGAATCTCTTTTACAGCTCGTCCCTTATCAGCAGATTTAGCGTTGATATGTCTTGTTATGACCTGCATTAATTAATAATGTTGCTCCTTCTTCCTGTAACCTTCATAGGGCACAGTCCCACTTCTCGACTTATGGTGGGACAAGGAAAATAAAAGAGCAGTAACACTACCACACCCACACTTATGTACAGCTGTATAAACCGTGGGAATCATATGTTGCATGCAAATATGACTTTGGAAAAAAAAGACCTTGGTTTAATTCTTACTTTTATAAATATTTGGGCAAAGATACACTGCCCTCCAAAAGTTTGGAAACGCCCTAGAAAAGTGGGGTTTTGGACAGTATTGCCATGAATCCTTTTTCCATTTGTGATAACGTTACACTGATAAGGGACAACACAAACTATGAAAACATATTTCATTACATAAACAGTTTATTAAACAGTTTATACATAGAAAATACTTAAATTTTGGATTCATCAAAATATCCACCATTAGCAGCTCTTACAGCTCTGCATAATCTGGGCATCCGAGCTGTCAGTTTATTCAAACATTGACTTGATATATTATTCCAAGCCGCCTGAAGGATTGCCCAAAGATGATTCACACTGTTTGGACACTTCTTACGGACATCACGGTCCAGTTCCTCCCATAGTAGCTCAATTGGGCTGAGCTACATTATTATGCAATCAAAATAAAAATGATTATTGCTGGAATCCAAAGATAATGTCAAGTTACTTTAATGTATTTGCACCAAAAAATGATGAGGATTTATGCTGATATCGTCCAAAACCCCACTTTGCCAGGGGCGTTTCCAAACTTTTGGAGGGCAGTGTATGCGTAATGCATTAACCCCCTCATCCGTATCTCGCCCATGTGTGTGTGACACCTTTAAGTTTCTATTCAAATTGTTTCATATTCACTAGGTTTGATGTAGTTAAACCATATTCAATTTAAA
Source organism: Distichodus sexfasciatus (assembly GCA_032718565.1). Lineage (NCBI taxonomy): Eukaryota > Metazoa > Chordata > Actinopteri > Characiformes > Distichodontidae > Distichodus > Distichodus sexfasciatus. The sequence goes on along the minus strand of JAVGVS010000354.1, from coordinate 374,654 downwards.
GATACAGTTGGGTGACCATCCACATAAATTACATTAAACCTTAACGTGATTTTAAAATTATGTTGACACAAGATTTATTTTGTGTCAATGTACTTTATTGCCCCTTAAAGCCAGACTGGCAACTAATTCTACAGTGTTGTAAAATATGTATTTGACCTGTATCAGTCTTGGTATTTATGAATGTTACATGATTATACTTTGGTTGTAATTATGTTTATGTGAATAAAAAGATGGCCTAGATACCTCATTAGCGCTCAGCTCTCGTGTTCAGCGTGCATTCCCGTTAACACGTTTCTTAAGAATGATTTTATCTATCTTCCTTTTCCTTTATTGAGTGACTCATGGCCACGGGTCATATAAACGTGCGGTAAGTGCTTTATGGATCACATTTTGCCTGTGCGCTCGTTGAGTCGTGTTGCGTCGGCCTCTTAAGGATTTCGGCTCCTTTGTTAAGGGTCACTGAGGGTCATTGTTTATTCTTTGTGCCGCAGAGCTATTTTTCTACTTTGATCACTCAGGTGTCCGTGATGCCTGTGAGCTCCTCCTCAGTGTTCCTCCTCCTCGTACTCCTCTCCGCTCTTCATCGTGGCTGGTGCGCTCACATCGCCAGCGTCCTTCTGCCGTTTACAGGGTTGGTGAGGGAGCGACTGCTCTACACAGGTAGATATCACACTTTCTGTTTTGTTTTAGAATTGCATTCACTACCAGTTTGCTTATAGGTTTCATTTTTACATGACTACAGGTGATAACACAAAAGAGTCAAACGCTTCATTTGCTAAAACTCTAAAGCTATGTACCAGCTGGATTATTAGAACCTGAATAACTATATTTGGGAAAGAAATTTTAAGCCTTTCACGCTTCTTGGCACTCCTGGAGAAGACAGACAGTAAAACGTTTTGTCTCGGGTAACCTTAATTCATGCGTAAAAGTGGATAATCCATGAGATTATGACAGAATAACTTAACCCTCTAGGTCTTGGCCTAATCAAGAGTATCATCCACTGCCTTATCTAATCCTATGTCTCTGCTCTTTCCCATGTTTGTGTAATATTCCAGTTTCTGTTCAAATTGTTTATCATCATCATGTTTTATGCAGTGTAATACATCTTTAATGATCGGTATGTGTGTGTGTTTCAGAAGGGAAAACACACGGGCTCTTCTTGGAGATGTCTGCGGATGGTTCAGTGCGAGGTTCTTCTACTCAGACGTCTAACTGTGAGTTACATTACTGATAACCCAGAGCTCTGTTCTGCCACAAACACATACACACATTCTTCTATTAGTTTGACAGTGTGGATTAACATAACTCAATCGGTCTGCTTGGCGTTCCATATCATCTTAGCTACACATCAGTCAGAAAGCTTGGAGATTATGTAGTAAGTTTATATATGGCAAAACATCAGCACTTGTCCTAGCCTTCGGAGCCAAAACATTGTATTCTAAATTGTACTTTATCTGGAGGATTACGGGAGGAAGTGGACAGTAAGTTAGCGTCTAAGTACGTTTGCACTCTGGTTGTAACATTAGTTGACATCTCGTTTTCTTGTGGTAGGAATGTCCTGGAGTAGGAGCTTCTGTTATTATTGGTCATCTTTGTGATGTACAGAATAAATCACTAGCTGTTAGTTGAATTAACTCCTGATGGGAAAAGTTTTTCACCCCAATTGAGGCAATATAAAGTGAAATGTAAACACACTCCATCTTCAGCAAGGTCAGCTTCGTTCCCACTCCACAGTAAAACGTAATCAACACAGTCATTAACAGTGATTCCCGCTGATGTGTTCCAGGTGTGTTGGAGCTTCGGGCGATGAGAGCGGGACACACAGTGATCAGAGGCGTGGCTACGTCGCTCTTCTTGTGTGTGAACAGAGAGGGGCATCTTAGAGGACAGGTGAGAGGTCTTCATCCCTACACTCCTCATCAGGCCTGTGGGTCAAAGCTCATGCTTGGGCCTTTGGTCCTGTGATATGAGAATAAGCAGTGTTGCGGGACAACGTCAGGGGAAAAATGAAAAATGGTGGATGCAGAGGATCACGGGTTAGAAAATGGCAAATGATGAGTTTGAGATAAACAGGGTACACATTTTCTGAGAAAATTCACATTTTCCTGGTATTTAATGCAATAAGTAATGAACACAGCACAGCAGAGTAAAGCACACAGTGCACCGCAACAACATGACTTTTCCATTTGACCTGTCAGTGAAGGAGCAGTGGGCAGCTGTTTATAGCAGCGCCCAGAAAGCAGTGCTTGCTCATGAGTACCACAGTGGTACCTTAACCGGTCAGGTACTTGTATGGATGATCTTCCGATCGCGGAGCCAACTCCCTAAATGCTATGCTACCGATTGCCTCCACATCTCCGATATCTCTGGTCCTAACAAGTCTTGGCCAAAAGTCTGCTTTGATACAATTTGGATTCGGTTAAATTCAGGAGCCAGTGATCAGTATGAGGCCATATCATATTCATATCAGATCACAATAATAACAATATAAAGCTTTAAAGATAGGATGAAACCTGACAAGATCCACAGGCCTCTACTGCTTAAATTAACAGTAACATTTGTGATCTTTCCAGTTGATGTAATCTTAATTTTTTTCTGCCATCTTTTCCTCTCGCAGTGGCTGTATGCAGAAAAAGACTGTCTGTTCCAGGAGTTGCTGGTGAATTCATACACACGGTTCCTCTCGCCCCACACGGGACTTCCTGTATCGCTGTCATCGAAACAGTCAGGGCAAAAACATGCCCACATGCTCTCTAACTTTCTCCCCTTGCTGAACACTTGGTTTATGGTCCGAAGGGTGGAGGAGGAGGAGGCTTGGGAGAGAGGCGGCGTACAGGTTTTGGATCTGGACTCTGACGACCCTTTGAGGCTCCCCATACACTCTGTGCACAGTCCAGCCATGCACAGGAGGAAGTGAGGGGGTTTGGAATGTGTTGCAACATTTTTTTCCCCAAAGGAAACTCATTTCTTCCAATAGTGTATGTGCATGATGGTTGTGGTCTAGAGGTTAGGATATTCGTCTTTAGACCAGGTGGTCGTGGGTTCGAATCCTACCTCCGACACTATCACCACTGGGTCCATGAGCAAGACCCTTAGCACCAAGTTGATCTCAGAGAAAATAGGAAATGGAAGTCGTTCTGGATAACATCGTCTGCTAAATGCTGTAAATGTGAAAAAAGTAATGTTGTAGCATACTGTATATAAACCAGATTATTTTTATTTATAGTTTGTGTATAAATATATTTTATATATACTGGGCTGTTAATGTATTACTGATATTCCACTGCATTGTATTTAAGTGCTGTATATTTGAAATATACTTTTCATTTATCCAGGTTTTTCATAAAGTATGAATGGATCTTACTTGAAGAAAAGGATTGTCTGAATGATGACTTCTCATTTTTGATTTAAAAATCTTTATTAAATATCAATCTGTAAATAAGTTTAACGTTGACTCAAATGGTAACAACACTTCCATTACCCCACTTATAATACATTGTTTTAAAAAGCACACACACTCTACATATACCAAAACCCCACAGACATCATGTCCATTTTAATCACATTAGCTTATTAATCAATTCTCTTACATTTCAGCTGTGTCACTCTTAAATTAAATGCCATTTAATGCCATGTCTCTGGGTTTTCTCCACTCATCTGTCATGAGTTTTTAGTTTCTAATTCCTTCATGTCTTCAGTTTAGTATAATGATAGTTCTTCAATCAGGAAAACAGTGAAACTGTGACTTTGTTTGGTTTGTGGCTCCTTAAGGTTTCCTTTGTCTTCTGGTTCTCTCTTTAAAACCCTGAGAATTTCCTGAGTTGGGTTTTTGAAAATCGTTGAATACAAGGCCTCTGGTTAAATATGTTTTAGTTTATGAGAGATGACATCTGCACTTTCAGTGGCATACCTTTGAGAAGCATGATGTTAACAAGTTATTTTTGGAAATACATGACAGAATTAATGCTGCATTCTGAAACAGTTCAGAATAAACTTACATAAATACGCATGAGAACAGATTTATTCTCTCTAAGGTTCCAAAGGTTTCACCCAGCACCTTCCAGTTGTGGTAAGGGGTAATAAATTGATGAATTCCAGGTGCAACATGGAAAAGTTTTTGTCTTTAGCATTCATTCATTCATTAATTCATTATCTGAATCCCATAATTATTTAATTTGCTTTTGAGTTTCCTTTTGATTCATTGATATTAGAATTTGGCTGCTGTGAGATCCACAATTTTATGCAAAATGTTGCTGAATTGTATTTATGTCAACATTTTCAGAACACTGGAATAGTCGATTGTTTTAAGACACATACCCATATGAAGAAGTGTGACATTTCTCCCTTGTCATATACACTATGACAATTCTCTCTTGAAAAGACATCCAAGTTCTCTTGGTTAAAACCATTTAACCAGGGGCCTTATTTTCACTCGTTTTCTGAAACACCCTTTCAAAAAATACAGAAAAAAACATTATTACTGAGGGAATCTGAACACTGAAGAAACCTAACAAACCACACACAAAGTGGCGATAACACGACTTATCTGTTCACAGATTGTACCATTAAGACAATGACTTCAATCCTTCGGATAGATAAGTAGACAATTATGTACAAACATTGATAAATGGCTTTATATTTGAATGAATATTAATTATATTAGCGATATTTTCTCAGCAGATGGTCATTTCATAGGCCTGGAGCTGCTTTTATGATTAAAAGCTGTGATTTATATACAGTTTTGGCACTTTTAGCCTGTAGACTCATCTATGTCTGTGGTTGTGTCGCTGTAAAGTCTTCTACCAGTCCCTACAGATGAAGATCCCTGTGCCGGTCAGGAGGTCCGCTTAAGCAGAACTCACTCACGACTGCAGTTTTCATCTTACTCGGTCTCTCTCTCTCTCTTCTCCACTTTGTTTTTCTATCCATTCTCTCAAACCTGGGTGACCTGTGGCTCTTGCAGGTAGATGTTCCTTGTCCTCTGCTCTACTGTCTGTTCGGCGCAAAGCCCAGTCAGGAAAGTCCCATTTAAGGGTGCGTTGATGTTCCGTAACTCTCTGCCTCCACCTTCGAGGGGCATGTAGTCTCCGAGAGGCCCCTCAGGTCCACTCTCATCCCCGCTGTCCTCTCCTTCCTTCTCCCAAAGCGAGGTTTTGATGTGTGTATACTCCTGATTGTCTTCACACTCCATCTCACGGTGGTAGAAGTAGCTGAAGTTGGAGACAATGACGGGAACGGGCAGTGAGATAGTCAGCACACCGGCAATGGCACACATGGAGCCCACCAGCTTCCCACCCACCGTGACCGGGTACATGTCGCCGTAGCCGACAGTGGTCATGGACACCACGGCCCACCAGAAGGCCTCGGGTATGCTGGTGAAGGCTGTTTCCGCGTGGTCGACCTCAGCAAAGTAGACGGCGCTGGAGAAGATAATGACGCCGATGAATAGGAAGAAGATGAGGAGGGCCAGCTCCCTTAGACTGGCCTTCAGCGTCTGGCCCAGGATCTGCAGGCCCTTGGAGTGGCGTGACAGCTTGAAGATCCGAAAGACTCGGATCAGACGGATCACCCTGATGATGGCCAGCGACATGGAGGGCGTTCCGCCCTTGGACTTGGCCAGCTCGGTGCCCAGTGTGACGAAGTAGGGAATGATGGCGAAGAAGTCGATAACGTTCATGACGTCCTTGAAGAAGTGCATCTTGCTGGGAGAGCAGGAGAAGCGCATGATCAGCTCGAAGGAGAACCAGCAGATGCACATGGTTTCCACCATGAAGAAGGGATCTTGGAAAGTGGAGAAGCCCGGCGCGTGTGCCGTGGAGTTAGAGCCGGCTGAGTGGGATAATGGCTGGTGGAAGACAAACGAGAGAAATCCTGAAAGCATGTATGTGTGTATGTAAGAATGAGACATTTAAAACAGAGTAGCAGGACAAAAATGAATTAGATAGTAGCCTCAGCAGTAAAGTGTAATAATAATTTTAATAATTATAACATGAAAACTATGAAAATGGGTTGTTGACTTTGCGTCCAATTTCTCCATATCTCAGTCAGATCGAGCATCTGTGGGACGTTTTGAAACACGAATCTGATCCATTGAGGCGCCTCCTCACACCACATGGAAAAAATGTCTTTCATCCAGAGGTGGACAAAGTAGTTAACTTCATTACTTAAGTGAAAGCACAGATACCATTAGTCAAATGTTACTCCAATACAAGTGAAAGTTGTACAGTCAAAATTTTACTTAAGTTAAAGTACTGAAGTACTTGTTTTAAAAAATACTTAAGTATTAAAAGTACATCATCTTTCACCACATTGTTGCATTATTGCCATAACACTTACAATACCTAATGCCTCTGACTAGATTGTAGACGCTGTAGAATGAGGAACTGGTGGAATGTTACAGAATGAAACACAACCCTAACTTAATCAGGAGGACAGCTGTAAATGCAGCTCACAACATCAAATGAACATTCCGACCTGCTTAAAACCCAGCTCTACACCTCTAGCTTCTCGACTTTCCAACAGCAACAATGTTTTAATCAAGACAGAAAACAGCAGAACTGTCTGAACTTGGTTTTATAGTTCCAGTCTACAGGTGTGACGTAACCCTACTGATAGACTGTCACCTGCCAAACAACCAATCACGTTTAAGAAAAGGGGGAATAACATCCACTTTATCCACAGAAACAAGTAAGGAGAACCTTGATAGAAATGTAGTGAAGTAAAAAGTACAGTATTTGTCTTTCAAATGTAGTGAAGTGAAAGTCGTAAGTTTCCAAGAAAAATACCACTCAAGTAAAGTACAGATACTCAGAATCTCTACTTAAGTAAATGTACTTAGTTACTGTCCACCTCTACTTTCATCACCTCAGACTCCTTAAATCTCAAACTATACACTCGGGATTTCTCTCTGACTTTCTTTCTGACTTTAAAGCGAAACATTGTCATATGATAAATGTCCGTAAATTAACTTGTTGGCTTTCAGATGAATCGTGTGTTGACGTAACATTAAAAAAAATTCCTCAGAATTACCTCGGCACAAAAATGGCTTTATAACTTAACCAGTTCACTGAGGGTAAGGAAGGTACGGAAGCGTAATGCGTTCACTTGAGAAAAAAATAATTCTGCTCAGTTTTTTTTCTGAATTAACGAGAAACCGTTTTCATGTTAAATAAATAAATAAATAAAATACGCTCCGTTTTTCTGAAATAACGAGATACAGTTTTCATGGTTATAAAAACACGCTCTGTTTTTCTGAATTAACCTCAAAAGCTCTCATTTCGCCTACTTTAGAGCTCGATTTCATTGCAATAATGTCACACCTTAGATTAATCCTGTTTTATTTTGGTTTCGGTTTGAGACACTGGGAAATACTTGCAGCATTAAGTAACATAGATTGCATTGTTATTAGTTTGTCGGCTTTGCGCAGGCACCTCAAGACTTTGCGGTTGTTGCAGCACTAACAGTGTTGTATTTCATCAGTCAGTATTTGGACTTTATTCAATGATTACATAACACAATGAAACATGCATCACAGTTTTACACTTTATACCATAATATCTTATGGTTTTATGAACAAATAAAATTTGTATCAAATACTATTGGTATCTTTTATGTGGGTGATGTAAAGAAATGTCCCTGTGACTCAAAAAGTTCAAAGGTTTTTTTTTTTTAATAGCAGCAGTGGCAGCAACCGAAGTCCATACAAGAGCTACCGAATTATTGAGGTTAAGTCACAAAAGCATGTTTTTTCTCGTTAATTCAGAAAAACGGAGCGTTTTTTTAACATGAAAACTATCTCGTAATTCAGAAAAACAGCATAATTATTTTTTCTCAAGTGAACGCATTAGTTACAGTCATAATGGGACAACCCCATATTTATTTGACGTAAAGCTCGCCGCGTATTTTGCAGCTGTGGAAACTGCGATATTACCAGGTCTTATTATGTGACATTTTTCGCTAAAATATTATCACTAGTTCTCACAAAATAAATCACTTTACTTTAAGAGACTTTAGGGGCTTTGTACGATGTGACTGACTTCTGAAATCAGTCAGGAATTTTAAGGTTCTTTCCTGAGGTAAATATAAGAAATAAAACATTTTATTTGAGATGCTAAAGACTAGACACAAGTGAAATTATCTGCCAGTGCGGTAAGATATTTACACTTGGTAAGATTTCTTGAAATAGGAAAAAAAAATATTTGGCATTAGAAAAGTGCAAAATGTCTTGAAATAAGTTGTAAAACTCTAATTCCATGCACTGTACTGCGAAGAACAAGAAGATTCTTCTCAATTCAAGAGTTGTCATTATTAGTTTTTTTGTCTTAAATTACCCTAAAATAAAGCACACAGAATTCAAATTGTCAACAATTATTTATTTAATTAAATTGCTTTCTTAAAAGTGCAGTATACTTTGTAGATACTGATAATAGTAACACTCACATAAAACATCAGTAATAATGGCTAGAATGTCATTTGATGTTAATTATTCACTTTGTCATCCTTACTGAACACTAAATAAGATAAAAGCTGTTCTGATAATAGCTCCAAAAATATGCTGTGAACATACTATAAGCGAGCGTTATTCATTTCTCCTTGCTGCTGATTGGCTGCTGTCCTGTGACGCAACATAAGTTTCATGCGTGTAGATATCTTAGAGTTTACCTTAAAAAAAAAAAAAAAAAAAAAATCTGGAGTTTACCTTTACATTTTTAAGGGTAATGGATTAAGTGGAGTTATGATGAAAATAAAGTGATTTGGGAGCTTATTTAGGGTTTAGACTATAAAATAGGTGACGAGTATAGCATTTTTTCACATCCCAAATTCGTGGTTTTTCACAATTCGAGGGTGCTCTTGGAACTCTTACGCTCTTTCTAGCTTGCTAATTGCTAATGCTAATTGCTCGTACACATAACTAGAATTACAGCATAGAGCCAACACAGTCAAGCAGTTAGCCTACAAGCAAGAACAAGAACTTTTCTCAATATCAATCACAAATAAATAAACTATATTGATTGACAGATCGCTTTCCTCATCAGCCAGGTGCTAAACAAACTTCTCCTTCATAGCAAGACATACCTAATGCATTATTCAAAATAAAGCCACTAGCCATTGTAGTGTAATTCACAGTAAGCAGTGCTACTTGCAAAGTGTAATACACTATACATTACTTGTTACTGTATTCAAATGTAATCCGCTACCTTACACACATTGTCTCAGAATTGTAATCAGAGGCGACTTCTGTAACTTTTCAGTTACTACCAAAATAACTCTAAGATATAATTTGACATTTAATATGAGAGAAAAAATACTGCACATCCTTCGAGGTTCAAGTGGCAAGGATGGCAGACGATGTGAAACTTAATTTCCGCTGCTCTGGCTGATCACTCTCACGTCTGCTTTCTCTTTCAGTCATTGAGTGTTTGCATGGCAGCGCTCGAGGTGTTTTTTCAAATTGCTAGTGCTATTTCTCAACGTCGATAGTTCTTCAGGGTTTGGGCAAAGATTGCACTTGACTAAAACATTCTTTTTGTCCTTATCCCTTGACGAACTCAAAGTAATGCGCAAACGTCCACTCGCAAAAGTACCATTCTGTTATCTCACCGGAGAAGCAAGCTTTATGTGATGCACTGCAAGGGCTCAATCTAACCACCAACAGCAAATACAACTCTCACGCATTTTTTATCACAGATAATTAATATGAGGCTCGTCTTGTTGGCTGTTTTTAAACAAATTCATTTTTGGTTAAAAGTGCTTTGTTACGCACGCGTTACTGAACATGTACCGAGTAAAATATTACTAAAAATTGATAAGTAGTGTCTTACATTACTACGTTACAGCAAAAAGTAATCCGTTACTGTAACTCGTTACTTTTGTAATGCGTTACTCCCAACACTGGTAACTGACATTAACTAACAGGACAAAATTAACACAGAAACATGAAAAACAACGATTTATTACTAGGGAACTTGCAGGCTTTGGTGGCCCATAACTTTAGACCTTGGGTTTCAATAGAGATCTTTTACACTGCAAAAAAAACAGTGTCAGAAAATAAGACAAAGAAAAGGATAATTAGAAAAAAGGTACCAGAATCAAGCAAAATTATCTGCCAATATAGTGAGAAGATTTATCTTGTAAAGGTCTCCTAAAACAAGAAAAAAAAATATTTCCATTTTTCTATGTTTTTAGCTTTAATAATACATTGTACTCTTAAAATAGCAAAGTTGTCATGAATTTCTTAACTCGTAATGGAGAGCATGAGAACCTTTCAGTTCTCTTGATTGAATTTCTTATTTCATGTTAAAAAGTTCTTTTAATCAATATTTTTTTCTTAATAAGATAATTGTAGCCAACGTTTCTTAAAATTCGATTATTTATCTTACACATACAAGTCTATTCAAGTCAGTTATTCTTAAAATTAAAAAAAAAAAAAAAAACTAAAAAAAAAACAAGATCTATTTTTTCTTTTTAAGATTTTCTGGCTTGTTAAGATTTCATTTTTTTGCAGTGCAATGGGAAAGAGAAACAGTTTCTCCTTATATCAAAATAGTTTAGGGGAATATATTTAATTTCCCTTATTGACATTGGGTGTGCTTACGTGCACAGTATAATGAAGATGCTGAAATGAAATGTGCAAACTATTTTTTGTCCTAACTCTGTATTTATAGTGTGTATGTATGACAGCTCCACACACCTATTTAGAGCCCTTAAAATTTCTGAGCTCAGAGCAAGTGTGTGTTTTTTGTGAGTGTGTGTGTTTTACTAAAGCCCATTTCAGTCTGTGTGTTTATCAACTGCAGCTCCTGTTTCCCTCTTCATGTGCTCGGAGGGGTGTCCATCCCCTATATATAGCACCTAACATCTCCAAGATGTAACACGATAATGTGCCCTCACTATCATCCTACTCTAACTCTCTATCTCTCTCGCTCCCTTTCTCTTTATATTTCACTCCTCATCAATATCTGTCTGGTGGACCCAAGATTACAAGTGGACTTTTGGCTGGTGACCACAAACCCACAGACTTGGACAGCAGGGAGGAAAAGAATCTGACACTGTTCCCCTCTCTCTCTCTCTGTCGTCCTCTCTCTCTCTCTCTCTCTCTCTCTCTGTCTCTTTTCACACATCTCCATATACATAGATCCCCTCCCTTCGTACCTCAGACATTACTGCTGATGTTAGTATCTATTAAAGAATAACTATTTATACTGGTATTCTCTATCCCTTAAATCTCTCTCTTTATTTATGTCTCTCAGTTATTACTGTCTGTTCTGAACTTCTAAATCCTCTAAAGGCATCTGTTTGCTTCTCTTATTCTTGTCTCTTCCCTCCCCTCCTCCTCCAGTTCACCGCTCTGAATTGGAATGGATCAGGTTTTAACGACACGCCCCAAAATAATTCCATCTCTCTCTCTCTCTCTCTTTTCACACATCTCCATATAGATCCTCTCCCTTCGTATCTCAGACGTGACTGCTGATGTTAGTATCTATTAAAGAATAACTATTTATCCTGGTATTCTCTATCTCTTAAATCTCTCTCTTTATTTATGTCTCTCAGTTATTACTGTCTGTTCTGAACTTCTAAATCATTTAAAGGCATCTGTTTGCTTCTCTTATTCTTGTCTCTTCCCTCCCCTCCTCCTCCTCCAGTTCACTGCTCTGAATTGGAATGGATCAGGTTTTAACGACACGCCCCAAAATAATTCCATCTCTCTCTCTCTCTCTCTCTTTCCTGAGGACATCTACTTTCACTTCTCTGCTAATAGATAATTTCTCCTGCCTAAAGATAATTTTTGCTGATAAGTTGGCATTAGTGCTAATAATAGCAGAAAAATAACAGGACACTATGGAAAAATGAAGTTGAATCCTCATTTGTCATTTTATACTTGGTCCACCAGAGGGCACACTGCGGATTACTTTTTTGGGTTTTTATATTTTCAATTCTTATTCAGCAACATGTTTTAGAAAGTAATATGAATGAAAATAAAGAAAATTCAGAATATTATTTTTTAACGGCATTAAGTTAATATTATCTTGGTGAGGCTTGGTGGACTACAATAAATAAACATAACATATTTTAGGGAAAATCATTGTTTATCCTTTGTGTTTCTGGAAAAAAAATGTAACTATATATTATTATCAGACGTTATAAACCTCCAGTCTTAAAAATTCCAAATTGGTCAGTCTTTAGTCTGCTTTACCCTCCCTCCTTTCCTCCTCACCTCTTTTTCTTTGTCATTCCTGAAGTCGGGCAGAGTCTCCAGGCAAAAGATGAGGATGGACACCACAATCACCATGACGCTGATAATGGCAATGATGCGAGCTCCACCTGATGACTCTGGGTGCTCAAAGAGCATCCACAGTTTCTTCTGGAGCTCGTTCTCAGGCAGAGGTCTTGGCTCCTCCTTGGGGAAACCCTCGTCCTCCTTGAAGCGGGTCATGATGTCTTCTCCCAGCTCGTAGAAGCGCAGCTCTTCCATGAAGACGTCCAGGGGCACATTGGCTGGCCTTCGCAGCCGGCCACCAGACTGGTAGAAGTAGAGGATGGCGTCAAAGCAGAACCGGTTGCGGTCCAGGAACAGCTCATCACGAAGTGGGTCGTAGTAGCGCAGGCGGCGCCGCGGATCACCAAGCAGCGAGTCAGGGAACTGGGCCAAAGTTCTGATCTGCGTCTCATAGCGCATCCCCGACACATTGATGGCCAGCCGCTCTGTCAGCGCCCGGCCACCCTTCCACTGTGACCCAGATTTCCGACTCTCTATCATTGCCTCGACACCGTCACTCTCCTTCTCGCCCTTTTCAGCCTTATTCCGTCGCTCTTTGCTCAACTTGTCTTTCTCACTTGCTTCCTCTTTCACCTCAGGTAATTTCTTCTCTGTGCCTCCTCCTCTTCCTCCTCCCCCTCCTCCTGCTTTTCCATGGTCATCCATTCCTTCAACTTAAGGGAATCTGCAGATGTTGTCTGAGCTCGATACACCATGCTGTAAAGAAAAGAGATGTGGTTATCTGCAAAACTTTTAATATATGTGAACTTTCAGTTTTTAAGTTAAAAAGGCAGATGCATTTACACACTGCATGCTTTTTTACTTTTAAACTAAAGGCTTGGTTGATATGAAGGCAAATATGGCAACAGATGGCAAATCCTAATGATGAGATTGATTTTCTGTATTTTAAATTATTTGATTGGTGCTTCATAATTTCATGGTTATTTGTGTGTGTTCTTTATGCAATAAAAACGGCACTATATTACATGACAAACTACTAAGATTCAATGGAATGGGGTGCTATATGAAGAAGTGATCTCTAAGTTGTCCTGTGATACAGAGTTGTTGGTTTTGTTGGTGGACATTAAAGGGAAGCACCCACATTCAGTGGATGAAGTTGTCTCTGTGCTGTTCCTGACTCACAATTGAAAATAAATAGTGAATGCTAAAATGTGACCAGTTACACTTCCCTTTTAAGAACAACATTGCTAGTACAGTTTATTAAATGTTAAAAATATAATATTGTGACTTCAACACTGAAACTAAATTGTGCCTGGCTGTGACATGATTCCAAACTATTGATTTCATATAAATTGGTATGTATCACAACAATAACTAACAACAAAAACGATTTCAATACACTTAGGTCATTAACTAGCAAGTGTGGCAGCATAACTGAGATATCAAGATTCTGTAAATCGACAATGCGACATGTCTTCACAGGGTCATTACCTCAACGCTTTCAAAACAAGTTTCTTTTCATTTAAATAACCTTTCACACTTAACTTCACTACAGAGCCCAAAATATCAGGTTATTAGTCAATAAAAACTCCTCAACTGTATGATCTTTTGCACTTTTACAGGTTATGCTCATAACACTTTACTGATTTTCATCTACCTGCAGGAAACAACAAAAATATTATAGTAACATTTTTTCCACAGACTTAGAGTGAATTAAAGGTTCTTAAAAATTAGAGACATGTGTGGGTAAAAAATTGTACTCACTATCAGCACTGAGAGTGATGATACTTCTGAAGCCCCGGTGTGGGTGTCCCAGCTCTACCCCCTTCCTGGCCACCTACTGCTGGACTCGCCTAATTACCCCTGAGACTGCCACTGTTTCTTGACTACCTCCACAACAGAGTGTGTGTCCGTCGCGGTACGCGGGTCCATCAGGGGGCGCCCCAGCTCCTCTCCCGCGGTACGCCAAGGGACTTGAAGCAGTTTGTAGGTCGCTGCTGCCTATCACATCTCAGGTCTCGCTGCTTCATGCGCTCACGACGGTGCTGGAGAATGCTGTCATGTTGAAATTTAATCCAGGTTTCATCACCCCCACCTCACTCCACACACAACTTCATGGGCTGTCCGTACACCTGGCCCAAATTAGAACATCACCACTCCTTCTTCTGCTTTATTCTTATCTTACACTCTCAATAATCCCATGTCTTGCATAATGTATATTTAGATTGGGCATAAACCCAATTGTTATACCCAACACTTTATACATATTAATGTAAATGGTGAATATACACATTTTTCCTAAATTTAGATGTACACAAACTGTTTTAGGTGGTTTTGAGGCTTTGTGAGTACAGCCTTTTAATGTAAGATCTGGTCTTATAAGGAAAAATGTTTGCACACAGATATACACAGACTTTCTCTCTGTGTGTTTTGCATTTACACATGCACTCGAAAAAAACAAGTATCTGTAAACACACACCAAGCCCGCCTCAAATGCCGCACACTGGGAATGGCCTCACGTCTGTCTTACACTCATTCGTCATGCAGATCAGTTGTAATCTACTCTTTCACATTATACAGTAGCACAGCACATAATTCATCGATGTCTGTTTATAGAAACATGAGGCACACAATTAAAACTGCAACTCGCGTAAAGCAGTGGAAGAGTCGTCCACAGGACTGCCAGGTGAAAGTCATTTTCTTGATCATATCCATCGCCTGACTAATTTAAGGTGATTTTCTTATAGATTTATTGATTTCATCAGACATTGTTATCCAAGGCAACTTACATTTCATAATTACAGGGACAGTCTTTCTGAACCAAACTGGGGTTAAGGGTCTTGCACAGGGTCACAACTAAGTCTTCGTTGGGATTTACGGTCACCAAGACATGAGTTTCACTCTCACAGACCACTGCACCAACACCATGAGGCACTTTGTGAGTAGCAAGCAGAATGATCACTTATTAGATTAGATATTACATTTATAGCATTTAGCACTCTTATTCAGAATGACCTACACTTTTTTTCCAAACCTGTAACGCTAGACTTAAAATCAACAACTGCTGTTCAAGTGAGTCAAACCCCTGTCCAAGTCAGAAGTTATTGCAAGAAACAAACACAAGAACATGTGCATGAAATAAGTGTTTTATTAATAAAACAAATTAAGTGAACAATAAATAAGTGTGAAGAGTAGTCATATATACAAAATTATCAAATTTTCTGTCCGTGTGTGTGTGACTATCTCTCGGTCATTGTGTGTCTCTTTGCGGAAGTTCACTCCTGTCAGCTGACGCGTGTGTGTGTGTGTGTGTGTGTGTGTGTGTGTGTGTGTGTGTGTGTGTGTGTGTGTGTGTGTGTGTGTGTGTGTGTGTGTGTGTGTGTGTGACAGCGAGACAGAGTGGTTAACATGGCCAGCGCGCTGCGGTACGACGGTAAGGTGGCAGTGGTGACGGGGGGCTCGAAGGGGATCGGGAGAGGCATCGTCAGAGTGTTCGGTAAGTTCTACAGCTGCCAAAAAATAAAATGAAAGAAACAGAAGAAAGCGAGAGCAGCGTGCTAATGAACTTCTGCTGCACTTTCCACCCCCTTTTTCAGTGGAGAACGGAGCCAAAGTGGTCTTCTGCGCCAGAGGAGGTAAATGCATTGGCTTTTACATGCTTTGTTGTTTGTTTTTCATCTTATTTTTTGGTTGATTATTTATGTGGGCGTGTCTACATTGCACTTCCGTAACTGCTCTCATTGTAATAATGTGTCGACGCGTTTTGCACAAAGTCGAAGCAGGTAAATCCTTGGAGGCAGAGCTCAATAAAACTGGCCCCGGTTCATGCCTGTTCCTGTCTTGTGACATCTCCAAAGAAGAGGATATCAAGGTGTGATTCTACAACACAAAAAAAATCTTATTAAATAAGTCAATCCTAGAGTTCAAATTCTAAAATTCAAGATGATCAGAGATCGATGAGCAATGCAGTAATTAAACAAGGCAACAACTAGTTGTACAGAAACTGCTTAGGCAGGCCAGAATAGCCAAAAAAAACTAGTTCCGTGACTTTCTGTTTATCTTTCAGAGGTTGATCCAAGTGACCGTGGAACGCTTTGGTCAAATAGACTGTCTGGTCAATAATGCTGGATGGCGTGAGTAAACACCTCCTGTTTCTTTGCTAAATGACCTCAAAATTAAAATTCACTGAGTTAAAGGAAGAACTAGTGTTTATTCCCACACGTGTTGTGCTTAATCTCGCCTCAGATCCCCCCCATAAACCCACGGATGAGACCACTGCAGAGGAGTTTAAAGACTTGCTCAACCTGAACTTGATTAGCTACTTTCTTGCCTCTAAGGTAAGACTGCCTGTTTTTCCTGTACGATCAGTCTTAAAGCTACCCTAAATCTAAATAAATTCCTTGACCTCAGTTTGCCATAAATAAAACCTTAAATTTACTGGTTGCTTTTGAATACCTGTGGAAAAAATAGTAAATGTAAATCTGTCTAAAACTTGGTGTGTTTATGTTTCTCACCAGTTTGCTCTCCCTTACCTGCGAAAAACACAAGGCAACATCATTAATGTTTCCAGCCTGGTGGCTTCGATTGGGCAGAAAGATGCAGCACCGTATGTGGCCACCAAAGTAAGCACCTGGTGTAAGAGCCTCTATACTGGATTTGACTTGTGAATCAGATCAGTCTGTTATGTTTTTAACTTGCCTGTCCAGATAATAAAGGTTTTGGCCATTACCTGCCATGTTTATTCAATTATGTTTAAAGAAATCACAAATGACTAAAGTTTAAATTGATAAATAAATAAAGTTGCACAAGACAGAAAGCATGTCAAAATGTTACAATCTTGGTGTTCACTAGGGGGCAATCATTGCCATGACCAAAGCTATGGCTGTTGATGAAAGTCGTTACCATGTAAGGGTCAACTGGTAAGTTATGCTCTAATTCTCTATGATTTCTTTATTCTAATTTATTGCAACAGTAATGAACAGATGTCTTTCTGTATGTCTTTCATCTTCTTATATCTGTGTCTTGCAGCATCTCTCCAGGTAACATAATGACACCTCTGTGGGAGGAACTCGCTGGCCAAACGACTGATGCCGCAGCCTCCATCAAAGAAGGAGAAAATGCTCAGGCAAGTGCATAATGCAGAGACAGAGGAAAAAAGAGGAGCAAAAAATGTCATCATAAATTCTCAAACCATCATTATTTGTCTAAATGAAAAGACCATAAGTTACTTTTTCTTCTTCTACAGTTGCTGGGTCGGATGGGCACGGAACGGGAGAGTGGGCTCACTGCCCTCTATCTTGCCGCTGATGCAACATTCTGCACTGGTATAGACTTGTTTCTGAGTGGAGGTGCAGAGCTTAACTATGGCTTCAAGAGCCAGGTTTCTTAAATCCTCCACACTATGAATTCATATGGCTGAGACATTAAAAAGGCCACTGAGCTGGTTCATCTATGTTTGCATTTTTTCTAATTGCAGTAAAAGTTTACTTTTAAAGAGGGACTTCAAAAAAAAAATTAACAGATTATTATTCCAATTATGCAATTAGAACTTAATTTAGAGTCTTCTTAAATGTTTTTGAAAGAAATTATTAGAAAATTTAGATTTTTGAAAATGTGGAAAAATTTGAGTGTTTCTCTCTTCTGTACTAATAATGTTAAATGTTACACATTCCTGAGCAATTTTCTAACAAGCAGGCAAGAGTTATTTTTTACTATAGAACTATAGAATGTAGACAGAAACTTGTTTCCAGTACTGATTTTAGCTGCTGTTGTACTTTGTGTTAATTCTTGACATAAATAAAAATGTGGAAAATAAATGTTTTTGTTGCCCTGACATTATTCATTCTTTGTTTTATAGTTTGTCTATTTGACAGCCATACTGAGAGTAATAACTGTTGAGGACTAACTTGTTTAAAGGCTTGTTTTGTGTTCTTCTCAACTCCAAGTGAACAATGTTGTCTGTACTACTGTGGAATAACTATGTACTTTCAAAGAAGAATCTACATGCACAAGTCTATGAAACTTGTGGCCTATTCATTAGTAAGTTAGTAAATGTGTTTCCACACGTTAATGTGTTTATTTAAATTCTGGAGTGGTAAGTGTAGTAAGGGAAACTTCGAGACCGAAATAATATTTCTCATAATTGTTTTGTAGAATTATGTGTTTGCTGTATAGTAATAGAGGAAAAGAAGTATATGTCAGATTACATTTTTAATTGTCACAGTTTGTGTAACTATCTAATGCTTAAGTAGTTGACATGAACACATCTGTAAACAATTTTATTTTAACATAGTAAATGATTCAAAAATTAATGGTCAAAGTGTGAATCATATAAAAACGTAAATGAATGGCATAATTACTAAGGCACACATGTCCTACATTTAAAAAATGACAGACCTGCACCACAAGGCTATGCTCAAACATGACATGACGTGTTGTGATGCAGTTCCCTCCCGCAAACACCAGAGGGCGTTGTAATATCAACCAGTGATGGATCCTGTTAAATACCGAAATTTCACCCGTGTTTCTGGCAAATTAATATTGTACAGAACTAATTTTTTTATTTACATGTCTCTTAATACAGTTTACTCTCTAGATTGCTTGTTGTACTTTTGGCTTTCCTTGTTGCTTTTTTAATCAATCAACCAAACGTCCTATAATCAATCTCACATAGATCAAAAAGAGAGAAATGTGGATCATTTCGTGTTAAAATTTGTGGTAGGACTAAACTGAAAGAAATCGTTAAATAACATTCTAATGCATAACGGTGAAAACTTTACTCACACGTTATACCTATCAGGCAAAAGCTTGTAAATTCAAAGGTACCGATTCATAGTCTTCAGGAGCTACGGTAGTAATAGAGTCCGTTGAATTCGACAGCGACAAACGACAAAGGTTAGGGAGTCATGCTTCTGTCGCAGTCACTGAAGGTCCATAACACTACTAAACTCTACATTACGTCCAAATATATGGATAATAGCACAGCAGCAACTCCCAAAACGTGAATTAAAGAACAACTTTGCGACATTCAACTCCACGTCCTGTTTATTTCGTCATGGGCCGTTGTGTTATATGACGAACGGAGTCTGTAGCTCAGTGTGTCACACATTTATAATCAGTCCGTAGCCTTATTGTCAAGTCATAGTCTGTTTGGTGAGTTATCGGCGAGCTTTTGGTGTTTCTGGTCTTTGCTTTCAGCGAGATTTAACCACAAACTAACGTTAAACAGCAATCAGATTTATTGGGAGGTTGATTCAGAGTTTTGAGGATCAGAGCAAAATGGACCTCAACAACTCACTGATCAGTGACATCAAGGAAGCCAACATTAGACCTGAATTTTTACTGGTGAATACAGTTTATAAATAAAATGTGAGACAGAAATACCATCTGAAACTTTTACATTATAGTACAAATTTGAAGTCTTTATGGTTTAAAGACTTTGGCCAGTTATACAAGGATGGATGAGCCCTATTTTCTGGTTTATTTACCATGACTTACTCCCCTTAGCTCTCCCATAATTCAAATCATTGAATTTTAGGTTATATCCTGTTAACAAGCTCATCATTTGCCCTTCTCTGATTTTCAGGATATCATAAACACTTTGAGATATGATCTCAATTTCCATAACTCTGAAGGAAACACCAGCATTGTGCACCTCATTAACAGACGTGAGTACTGACATGGCTGATACATGGCATCAGTGGTGCTCTTTTGGGGCGGTACGATTCCCTGCGAACCAAGAGTCTGTATGTACAAATTCAGTTCTTTCCTACTTCCAGCACTATGACCAATTGGCAACATCTTAAACCCCAAGTTGCTCCAGGGAAACTGTCTCTGTAACTAGGAGAACAGAAGTCGCTCTGGTTAAAAGCATCTGTTAAATGCCATAAAGGTCTGATGGATGCCATAAGTGAATAGATAGTTTATGTCAATTAATTTACAGTTGGAGTATTTGTTATCCTTTGTTTAACATTTGTGATGCATTTTTACCCATCCTGCATGCATTGAACATTTAGCAGACTTTAAAATATTTAGACACTGTGCTTTGCACAACATCTCTTCATTTGAATAAAGTCATATCAACACACCTTCCTTACTTACTTACCTCTTTGTGGACTTGAATTAGAAGTTTCTACATGTGCATATGTATTTTTCTCTTTGTAGATCACAATATCTTCACATTAATGCAAAATAGACAGATGAAGATCAGTGATTTTGAAACAGTGAGGGTGATTGGCAGGGGAGGTTTTGGAAAAGTGGAACTGGTAAGATCTTGATTTGTGATGCATACACTGTCTAAATCCCTGTAAATGTACAGTTAGTTAATGGCAGCAAAGTTACCAAGTACTTACTACATATAGTATCATTAAAATTAAATTTGCAGAAACAGAGTCCCTTTCACAAAACAGACCGCCCCTTCCAGGTACCCAGCTGTCCTTGCAAAATATTGGAAATGTCCCATACAACATACCAAATTATTTTCCGTCCAGACTACCCATGTATTGACCCTTTCTTTGTACTCCTGGTTACTCTCTTTTCGCCTTTGACAAATTGGATTGACTTTCTGACTGTCTCATGGTTTTGGATTATTGTGCCTGTTTTTTGACTGATGTTCTTACTTTTGGTTTCCTCCCCCGACTGTCTTTTTTGGTGTTGAATTCTGCTTATTTGCAGACTTCAAACTCTTTAGGTTTGTTATTAGTGAAAAAGCCCAAATGAGTTAGGAGACAGAATTTAACTGACCAGTGCAAATTTGTTCCTTTGTTACTGTGTACCCTTAAACAAACTTACCCAAGCTGCCTGAAGATGCTGAACAACTGTTTATGTATGTGGTTTGTAGGTGAAGCACCAAAAGTCCCAGAAACACTATGCCATAAAGACACTGGGAAAAGGTTTTATAATCAACAATCTGAACTGGCTTAATGTCTTTGTGGAGCGTGATATCATGAGCACATCCAACAGTCCCTGGCTGATGCAGGTGAAGCATACTTACACACAGATTTTCACTCTCTTGCCTAATTAACCTCACACTCAAACTCACTTGTCTGCTATCTGCTAATCTGTCCATCCTCCCTCCAGTTACACTATGCCTTCCAAGACGAAATCAATCTCTACATGGTCATGGACTTCATGCCTGGTGGTGAACTGCTAAACCTGGTCCGTAAAAAAATAAAGGAGGACGAGATCAGATTCTATGCAGCAGAAATTGTCTTGGCTGTGGATGCTCTCCATGCCATGGACTACATCCATGGTGATATCAAACTGGAAAATTTTCTGATTGGCTGCGATGGTCACCTTAAACTCAGTGACTTTGGCGTGAGCCTTAAATTGGACAGTGTAAGTGCTGCTTGGGATCTTCCTAATTCTGGCTATGTTTGCCCATCTTGTTTTTTAAAAAATTATATAACGTGTTGATGTTCTTATCTCATGTCCATGCCTGGATATGAAAAAATAATAATGATTTGGACCGCGTCATTGCAGTTCGGCGAGGCGTCGTTGAAGTTTCTTGTGGGCACACCTGGCAAGTTACCAATTGAGGTATTAACAAGCTCATACAGGGGCAAAATATCAGACTGGTGGTCTGTAGGTATCTGCATCTATGAGATGATATCAGGTGAGTAGTGGTTAGGGCTGGGAGATATGATGTCAAATCAGTATTGCGATTAATGAACATTTATTTTACCTGACATGTTTTTAGCAACTATTAACATTAGAATATTTTTTCTAATGCAAGTTTCTAATTATGGTAAAATAATTTAACGAAACACACAAATGGAATGGAGTCATGTGACAAAACACATGTGGTATTATGTTTTAAGGGAACATAGTAGCCCCTACACGCTTTTATTGCATTATTTTGTTTATATGTTACTCAATATGAAGGATGATGTTCCCAAACAACACAATCTTCTATTTACATCACTCCTGCATACAACTAAATTTAGCTAAATGGAGAAGAAAAGAAACAGACAGAACATAATCTTTTCTCCCCCCGACGACAGACAGTGATATAAAACAAGTGTGTGTTTTCTTATGTGTTAATTAGGTAATCTGCTGTTCACTGGTGGAAATTATCTTGAAATCTTATTCAGCGTAATCCAGTTTTTGGCAAATCCAATCTTTCCCGGTGTGGAAATGTCTGAGGAGGCTAAGAGCCTGCTTTTATCTCTCCTGACAACCAGGTAAGCTGATAACCAGCTGCATTAATTTCTCTCACACAGCAAAAGACAAAATACATACTGTTGTCACAGTGCTTTCACCCCAAGTTCAGCATCTTTGTTTCCTGGTTCATAGTTCCTAGAATGAATTATTCATATATACATATATATATATATATATATATAGTTCCTATAATTTATTATCGGGACAGTTGGTAGTTTAACAGAAAAGTAGTTGGCCCTGTGATCAGAGGGTTCACCGGTTCAAGACCCAGACCGGTAAAGGTGCCACTGAGATACTCACAAGCAAGGTACCGTGTCAAGAACTGCTCCCCGGGCACTGCACATCAGCTGCCCACTGCTCCTTCACAGATGGGTTAAATGGTGAAGTCACATTTAACTGAGGTGCTGTGCTGTGGTGTGTTCACAAGGACAAAAAATCACTAATTTTAATTCACTTTAATTGTAAAACAAGGTAATGGACCAAGCATGTTATCATCAGTACAGCATCGACTATAAGTCTTGCCACAAAGGTTTCTGGTCAAACTTCTGCAAAATACAAGTCACAAAGGTTTATAGTTCATATAAAAACTTTTCACACTCACCTGCAAGAACGATGGCTGTGCACAGCAGGTGTCAACTTGTCATTTCCACGTCCTTTCTTTCTTTCTTTCTTTCTTTCTTTCTTCTTTTAAGAGATTGTCGCTTAGGGGCTAGAGGTGTATGGGAGATTAAGAAGCACCCATTCTTCAGCAGTCCCCAGTGGAATTTTGAAACAATTCGAACAGGCATGTTAAACACTGCATATTTACTTACAGAGTGGATGAAATTGAGATATGTCTTAAATACTTACATTCAAATGTGAATACACTCATCATGTGCTGCAGTGAGACCCCCTTTTGTGCCAGAACTTGACACAGATTTTGACTGCAAATATATTGAATATGCAAAAGACGAGGATATGGAGATGGTCTCGGGAGCCACATATATCAACCATCTTTTCTTCATAGACTACAGTATTTACACAGATCCTCAGAAGGAGTGAGCTATGTTTAGACACTTTCAAACAGATTTCTGTATTTGTGTCTGAAACGTGAAATGTGAAAACATTTAAATAGCAAAATATGCAACTAAAATTGAAGAAAACCCAGTAAACTAATGTTTTGCGCAAATAGGCATGCAACAAAATGTGCGTAAGACTGATCTTCATAGTCACCTAAGAACAAGTCTTAAATAAGAAAATGTGGGGAATTAATTGTGAGCTTCATTAGAAATTAGTGTTTTTGTTTATGGTTCTGACGGTGTTAATGGTGCTCTGCAGGTCTCAGGAAGAAAATCCACACGCTGTCATCCAACGTGTAAGACATCCTCTTATGTCTGTAACATACCCTGACACATTGAACAATTTCCACACTTTTGTTAGACTAAATAAGATGTTTGTTATAGAGATTACTTCTGATTTCTGCTTCTTGCATTCTTGGTGTAGGAAGCTAATTTAAAGTATCAGACCATGAAGCTACAAAGAGAGAAAACTGCTCTACAGAGTGACAACTCCAAACTACAGGAGAAGATATCTTCTTTGGAGAAGCAGAACGACAAATTGCACGGGGCAAAATGTGATCTGGAGGATCAGAACTACGAACTGCAAGCAAAGATCTCTGCTCTGGAGAATCACACCAATGAACTGCTGGAGGAGAAATGTGATCTGGAGAATCAGAACTACGAACTGCAGAAGAAGATATCCACTCTGGAGAATCAGAATTACGAGTTGCAGGAGGAGAAATGGGATCTGGAGAACCTGAACTACGAGCTGCAGCAGGAGAAATGTGAACTGGAGGATCAGAACTATGAACTGCAGGAAAAGGTATCCGCTCTGGAGAATCAGAGCTCCACTTTAAAGGAGAAGAAATGTGATCTGGAGGATCAGGACTGTGAGCTGCGGGGCAAGATATCTATTATAGAAGATCAGGACAATGAGCTGGAAAATAAGAAAGAGCTGGAAAAAATACTTAACGGTAAGACTTTTCAGGGCCTTTCAGGAAGGTCTTTGCTCCCTGTCAAACGTCTGTTTCTCCTTGTTGCACTTTGAGGCACTTCTTGCACATGCTTTACACCTAGGGATTTTGTTGATAACATCTAAATGTGTTTTGATTTTCAGTAATGAAAAAAATGAAAGAGAAATTGCCGTCTCTCTCTCAAGTGAAGAGTTGTGAGAAACGGCTAAAGCCAAAGAGGAGCATCAAAAGAGAGGTGCACTCAAAGACAGATTTTAGAATATGTTGGTTACCTGTATTTTGACCACATGCTAACCACTCCATAACAATATTGCAGACCACACATTGTTTTACACAACAGCGCATTGTAAATGCTGAAGTGTACTTCTGTGAAAACATAGCAATGGGTTCTGCATTTTCTGGGTATGTTGTTCATCAGAAGCTCACATAGATGCAGAAATGCAAAAATACACTTGGCAATAAAAAAGCACTTTGCTCTTTTTAAATCCTATATGGGCATAGAAGCCAAAGTGTTATAAGTTTTAATAATGCAAGATACCAAGATACCAAGAGACGCATAATATAAATTGAAATCAGGAAAAAGTTCTGCTGTTCACCATCTAGCACTACTAAGGTAACTGGTAGTAAACACAATTGGTTTACTACAATTAGATTTTTAGAAGATATTAAGAAATCAAGTCTTAAGTGGCAAATTTAAAAAACACCAACAGTGATTAGAATATTGGGGGCCGCGTGATCAGATGGTTGTCAGTTCAGTTTTTTATCTTTACTAAAGCACCGGTTGTCTTGCTTACTCAATTCCAGATTTCACGCAGAAAACCAAAAACGGACCTGTGTATTTTGGAGGAGCCCGAATGCATTAACTGCATGGGTCATGAATTTGTGCAGCGCACCTACAGGACTCCCAGCAAATGTGCATGTTGCGGTGAAGACCTGTGGAACCTGTTCAGGCCTCCTCAGGCTGTGAAGTGCATCAAATGTCATCTCAGGATCCACCAACATCACTTGGATGCTGAAGATGGATTTATTCTGATGTGCACTGGTAAGGATGAAGACACTGAAGCTTTATGTCTATGTTGTATAAGCCAAGAATTATAGTGCAAAAACTATTTATAATACATTCTGAGCATTTAGATTTGTCTTTCAGGGCCAAGTACAGATAGGGCTGGGCAGTTAATCAAAAATTCATCAAAATTGACATTCAGAACCTCTCATTAGTGTAATCTTGCCCCGATTATTGTTTCAAATATTTTTTTCGAATTCTGGTAATACTTTTCCCAGAGGATTATGAGGGCGTGTTCAATATACCGTGATATTAATTTATCATCTGATGATAGGAGAATGTTTTTCTCTTTTTTTTACTGGAACTTTCTGTCCTTTGTTCAGGAACAAGCCCGTCGAGCAGTCAACTGCCTGATGAACCCCCTGCTGAAGGAGGCAGATCAGGACCAGCACTGACCACCCGACTGAGGACCCTGGTAGAAAAGAAAAATAAAAAGCAAGCCAGACATAATCCATCTCCGATTTGTCGGACCTACCAGCAGCTGCGCCCTCTATACTAAACCACAACGTCACCACAGCAACATGTACATATTATCAAAATCTTGTCTTTTAGATCTGTCCACAGACATGTTTCCTCCTTTCTGACCTGCTTTGATTTAACAAGGGACTACATGGGAAAAAATAAGACATGAGAAAGAAACTTTAAATTCCAGCAAGACATCTTGTGCCCTGCTCACTGATATAATTACTTGCCCAGTTATATAAAACGTATTTGCTTATTTGCAGGTGGTCTGCGATATGCAATCCATTATTTAAAGTCATTTAATTTTATGTGTTTTTCAGAACATTTCCAGATAATTTGTGAATCTTTATGAATAAAGAATTTAATGCATATATCTAAAAGAATTATAGAAAAAATACCCCTGACACACAGTGGGCAGCAGACTACTGGGCCCTGGGACAGAACTAGTTGAAAACCCCTGCTCTAAATATAAAATGTAAAATGTAATAAAGTAAACTGTCTCAAAGAACAAGTTGTGCAAGGTAAGTAGGTTTGTTTATTTAATAGCCTTGGACGTTTTTTTTTCTCATAGCATTGACAAGAATATGTGGAGAAAGCTGGCTGTTATCAGTCATTAGTTTTGCAACATAGATTTTGTCATTATTGTACAATGTAGACTTGATTTCAACAGGTCAGTTCACGTAAGCAGTGAAAATGTGGACAGGTACCCACTGAATTGAATCTATATCTATACATTTCTTTTATGTATTAATATTAGTTATTGTATGTGTGTGTTATATTTATTAACAGATACAAATGTAACTGGAATTGCGCCAAGTCTGCGTACCTCCGGCACAGATTAGATTTCATGAAGCGACGGCGCATACAAATTGTCCAATCAGAGTCGAGGAAAATCCCAACGCCCCTACGGCTGACCAATCACGATCGCGCTGCTTCTCACATGACCTGCTGTAACCCCTTTTGTGACGGAACCGCTTTGACGCCACTTTTATCCTCACCCCGATATAAGACAATCGTCACGCCCACACGGTTTTAAACTTGTGCGTGCAATTTCATTAATAAGATATTGTGTCGTAAATATTCAAATAGTTATATTTTAATTGGGTATTTGTATTATGGCCAGGTTCTGACTCTTGAAAATGCAAACCGTATCTCAAACCTCTAGTCTTTAATGTTTAAGCCTTGTATCACAACTGATTTTAAGACAATAAAATCTTATAAACAGAGACTGGAACATGACTTGTGAATAAAATACACTTTGTAAAGACAGTGCGAGTTAACACAGCAGGCGTCCAGCCCGGAACGTGAAGTCTTGAAGAACTTGCTTCCACTCGGACCGCATTTTCCATTCATAAGTCGGCGACGATGGCAGCTCTGAGGACGGTGAGTTGAAAGGAAGCTGTTTATCTCTAAACATGTCAATAATTAATAGCTCAGTTTAAATATAACCCCCTCTTTCGGATAAAAGTTCAACCTGAGGCTGATGAGAGACGGAAAGACACGATGGCGCAAGTTTGATTCATGCCGTTGAAGGAGAACTACACCGTCTTTTGAACGCGAGTCTTATGTTTAAAAATATCCGGTTTGCTACCACTTGCTATTTAGAGAACGATTTCGAGAAAGTCTAGCAGATAATTTTACGCTAGATATTGCACTACATAGTCGCGTATTTAGATCAAAACTCGAGGATCTGCGTTCTCATTAAAGCAACGCTTTATCAACGTGGCTAAATCGGTTTAAATCACTAACTAAAGTAATGGTAGGATTGTACATTAAATCACAAGCAAACCAATTACAGCAAGCCTAATAAGTTTGAGTGAAAGCGAAACGCCGTGTTCGTTTTACTCAGATGATGCAACGTGGTTGCACCCAGTGCCAAATAATTCCTACTTGCGCATACGTGGAGGTCAGATTTTGCAATCGAATGTATGAGAAAAATGAGATGTAAACGAATTGCATAGTTGCCTAAAATGACTAAAATTGTACGTAAATTGTAAAATTCTACGTTTACTTTACACTATATATTTTATATATTTTATAAGTTATTTGTATGTATATTCTATGTGGAGCCATGTCTACTTGTGTCTCTATATACTTATATATGACCGAGATGACAATAAAATGTACTATTACTTTGACTTTTTTATACCTGCATCCTTATGTGCATGAACAGTCACTTTGCAGGACATGCAATGGCAAGTAAGACACCTGAAATCAAACGTCATGCTACAAGTATTGTGCTGCTCGTTACAAAACGAAAGCTCAGCCGGTTCTCATTTTCCATGGCTAATTTACAAGAAAAGTCTGTCTAAAATATTTTATTTGGATTTTCATTCTCTCGCTCGAAAAAAATCTATTTTCACTAGTACACTTTGTATTTTTCTGTGCATTCATTTACAAAATCACCCCAAACATTTACAAGATCATTTGGCTCCAGATTGTGAAAATTAAGTTGTTGGGTTATTGTAAAATAAATAAATAAATAAAATCCTGTATTTTTATATCACAGAAAAATATTGCAATGTCATTTTTTCAGTTTTGTTACTGAAATATTACAGTGAACATATTTTAAAATGTTAAAACAATGACATACAGACAGCTGTAAATTTGTCTGGATATAATTCTGACCATAGATGTGAACCAGACATCTGCTGAAGATGTTTTATTTGTTCTGGCAGATGTGATTTGGTCTGGCCAGGCTGGGCTTAATTGTTGGTCAGCCCAGTAGTGACCTCTTGCAAGTATGCTTATTTGATAAAATAGTAAAGATAATTGTGAAAATAATTGAGTTGGGTTTGTTTCCAGTTCCTGTGGCTGCTGTGTTATCTGGCTGAAGGGCTTGTGGCTATTATTAAAACTGTTAAACACACATGTGACACGGTACAAAATGCAGGTGTAGCAACTTACAGTTCGTTTCTTGGAAGTGGCATGTGCCCGCCTGGCTGTGCCACCCCCACCCCCATCAATGCGTGTAAGCAACTCATAAAACAGGCCAAGTCACCTTGTGTGTGAAAGGTGTCAATCTGCACCCGCGTGGTTCATCTGTTGCATTATAAACATGTACTTGAACAAGATATTACATTTTTTAATTAAGGTATAACTTTCTCTTTTTAGACATTATGTGGACGTTTCCTGCAACCTCTCTCCAGCAGCCTGAGATTGGCACGGTTTGCCAGTGTCTCTTTCAAGGTACTTGTGTATGCAGAGAGGCAGGGCGGGAACAAGAGCCTCCTTCCTTCGTCTCATGTGTGACCTCTGTTTGCTGTCACGGCTCCTTGGGTGACCTTTGATGTTTGTGCTCAGTCTTGTGCTGTTAGGTTTTATGAGCTGAAAGAATGTGGGTCAACCAGTCTGAAATTTTACTATTTAAGTTTATGAAGGGAGCAGTATAGTTGTTTGCATTTTTGCGTGATGTGGGTGCAGTCTGACTTCTCTCACTCTCTCTCCTTGTTCTTTTGTGCTTTCCTTTTATCTGTCTGCAGCAGCAGCTGTTCGCAGTCATTTTTCTCCCTCACCCATTAATTTGGTTGAATTTTTGTAAAAGTCTAAACTGGCATGAATAAATATGATTTTTTTTAAACAATGCATGTCCAATCAGTGATGATAAATTAAAAAAAACACTCTACCCTTCCATGCCCTGGCTCCACCCCCTCTCTATCCTCTTTCTCTCATCTCTCTCCCTACTACTACTCCTCTCTCTCTGTCCCTGCATTGCTGTCTTTCCCATGTCTCACTCAGGCTGCAGATCTCACTATCAAGAACAACAAGGCCCTGAAGCCCAAACCTGACCCCTCCACCCTGGTGTTTGGGAAGCAGTTTTCAGACCACATGTTAAGTATCAGTTGGTCTGAGAAAGGTGGATGGGAGGCTCCTCAGATTATACCATTCCAGAATCTGTCCCTTCATCCGGCATCCTCCGCCCTTCACTACTCAGTGCAGGTGAGGTCTTTGTGGGTTATGTCTTTACACTGATCAGCACATTTAAAAACCCAGAAACATTTTTGTTTTATGTACAAAGTACAATAATATTCTGACATGATGCTTATACACAAAACACAGTTAACATTAGAGCAGTGCAATCTTACAGTATGATAAATACACGACAGTAAATTGAGATCAGAGATTGTTGTTTTCTAAACATGCATTACTACTATCAGCCTTATGCTTGTCAAAAGTAACTCCTTTTCTTTTTGTCTCTTTTCCCCATGTGTTGCTCAGCTTTTTGAGGGGATGAAGGCTTTCCGTGGGGTGGACAACCACATCCGTCTGTTCCGGCCAATGTTGAATATGGAGCGCATGTACCGCAGCTCAGAGAGATGCAGTCTTCCTGTGAGTTTTCTAAATGACATAACACAGTGTAATAATTATGATGTACTTGTTTTTAGGTGTGTGTAAGATAGCTCTTGAAGGATGTCTCAATTGTTGCTTTAATGATGTGCAACTTTTGCTTGCTTTAGACCCAGGATACACACTGCCTGGCTGAAAGTATTTCAGTCAAACAGTTCTGGCTCAAAGTGTTACCCTGACACGCGTTCCAAACTGATGCATAAAACTGCAGCACTTTCACTTTTTGCAGCAGCATATTTACTATTATCAGTTTGTTGGAAGAAATTAATTGTGTAGATAAATTGATGAATCGACATAATAGTTAACCACTTAAATCAATGGAAAACTACTGGTTAGTTGCAACCCTGGATGACATGTCCACGAGTGAATGTTTCTGTTAAAAATCATCAGCCTGGAGTGCGTTTCCCAATAGTGTAGTTGCTAACTATGTTAGCAACTGACAAAGTGTAAATTAGCAACTAACATATTCTACATTAGCAATTAACATAGTGTAAATTAGCAACTAATATACTGTACATTAGCAACTTATATATTGTATGTTAGCAACTGACATATTGTACGTCAGCAATTAGCATAGGGTACATTAGCAACTAACATAGTGTACGTTAGCGACTGACACATTGTACATTAGGAACTGTCATATTGTGCGTTAGCGACTGACACATTGTACGTTAGCGACTGACACACTGTGCGTTAGTGACTGACACACACACTGTGCGTTAGTGACTGACACACACACTGTGCGTTAGCGACTGACATATTGTACGTCAGCAACTAACATAGTGTTGCTGACATAGTTAGCAATACGTTAGCAACTATGTTTTTAGGAAACGCACCCCTGATTCTTTGTTGTCTGTGCGCGACTTGCTGCAGCTTGAGTGGAAGACTGAATATAGAGTTGTATGAATATTCTGTGCACTTCCTCTGTAGCTGTTTGACAAGCAGGAGCTGCTGAAGTGTATCGAGAAGCTGATTGAGGTGGATCAGGACTGGGTTCCGTACTCCACCGATGCCAGCCTCTACATCAGGCCCACCTTCATCGGAACCGAGGTGAGCTCATTTATGAAAGATTTAGGCTGTACGCAAACAATCTTGGCACCAGGTTTGGGCGATATCAATTCAGTGTCACGATTCATTTGCGTCTGGTTTTGCCCTCATAGTTCAGGGTTCGTTCTGTAATTAAGCTCAACGATTAAAGCTGGAATATTTTTTTATAATGAATATTTTTATAGTGTTTTGAAACAGTGGAAGGTCTATACTGTGCTGTTGTGTATAAATTTCGCTGGAAAACTTACCTTTTCCATCCTAAAAACGTCACCCTCTTGGGGTTGAGGAATTCAGTTCCAGCAGAATGTTAAAAGTGGTTTTTAAATAATTGAAGGAAACAAACAGATGTAGTCAGACGTCACATGGTAACACATACAGTTGTATTTAAGGGGAAAGTTTTAAACTATAAACAGAATTACAAAATTCCAAGGTTACATTGATTAGAGGTTCTGATAGTCAGTTGTGATTAATGTTTGTTTATTTGCTCAACCCTACTTGGCGCTATGCTAAATTTTTCTCTGATCCTGCCCTGCAGCCCTCTCTGGGAGTGTCTCGGTCAGGCCACGCCCAGCTGTTTGTCATCGTGGGGCCGGTGGGGCCGTATTTCGCTACAGGAGCTTTCAACCCTGTGTCCCTGCTGGCCGACCCTCGCTTCGTACGGGCCTGCAGGGGCGGCGTGGGAGCCTACAAGATGGGGGGGTGAGTGTCAAAAAACGTCTAAGTTCTACTCACCTTTCGTCACTCTTCTCACAGTGATGTAAGGGGCAAGGGGATAAGCTGGTTATCAAAGAAGTAGAGCTGGGTGATATGATAAAAATGATTATCGTGATATTTATCAATCTCAATTTTTATCATGATATAGAATTTCACAGTGTTGCTGCAGTTTATACTAACCTAATAAGTCTTAACCACAATTTGAATAACACAAAAATTGAACAATAATCAACATATTTATTTGAATACTGTCTTATTAGCTGATACTGTCAACAAAATGTCTTCAATATGAGTTTGTCTTGTCTGATTTTTTTGACATTCAAAACTCTTATTTTTGATATTGTCAGTGATTAAAAATGTTGCTCCATATTCACAGTCACGTTGCAGCAAGTTGAAGGCCTGCATTTTATCTTTAAGCCATAAACACATCACCAAACATCTTGAGATTAGGAGTAAATTGATCCCAATCTCAGTGTGTTAACAATATTGACTGTTTATTTAGTCCAGGTTTAGGCCTAATCTGAAGTGAAAGGCAGATTAGGCTATACCGATGTCAATTTTTGGTCACTTTACATCTGCTTGAAGATGGGAAGTCTCCTTTGCCTCATCGTTGATTTAGAAAGAAAATCAGAGCAGAGTTCCAGCGAGTCTGGTGCCCGGGTTGGAAGTTTTTCATTCCGAGTTGTGTCTCAGCCTGAATTGCTGTGTGGCATTTAAATAGCTTAGCGTTGACCAGATGCCATTTTCCACAGTCACACCACAAGCAAACAGCATGAAGCGCCTGCCACCAGCCCTTTTCTTGTTGGTTGTTTTTTAACACATTGTATACATTTTTGCAGTTATTTTCAGATTGGATTTAATGAAGAAATAGCAGTGATGCTGATCAGTGTTATACTCAAAATATTCCTAGCTTCACATGTTTTATGACTCAAGATTACTGATGGGTTTAATTCACTTCGTTTCTGTTTGATCTTAGCGTTAAGAATAATTACACTATAAGTAATACAGGTCGACCGATCTTGGTTTTTCAATAATCGATACCGATTATTACTAGTTAACGGGGCTGGTTAACAAGCAGCGACACAGAGTGTGATGATCAAAATTAAACATTGATACTGATAATCGGCATAATGACTAATATTGACCCATAATAATCGGTCCGGCTGATAATCGGTCGACCCTTAATAAGTAAAAATTTCAATGTGTTTGGATGTAAAGATTAAGTATTACATAGTGAGTGTGTGTGGTTTGTCTGTTAGTAACTACGGCCCAACAATAGCTGTGCAAAGTGAAGCACTGAAGCAGGGATGTCAGCAGGTGCTGTGGCTCTACGGGGACGATGAGGAGATCACTGAGGTCGGAACCATGAACCTCTTCATCTACTGGACTAATAAGAAAGGAGGTATGTGCTTGGGCTGGTAGGACTGGCGAATGCATCAAATACTTGTTGTATCAAATCTTGTTCTACATGGAATATGTTATGATGGCGGCGGCGGTCTAGTGGTTGCCTCTGGACCAAGATGTCCAACCTCCAGCACTACCCTTAACCCCAAGTTGCTCCAGGGAGACTCTCCCTGAAATGAGGAAAATGGAAGTTGCTCTGAATAGGAGCGTTTGCTGAATGTTGTAAATGTAAATAATATGTATATAAATGCTGTGAACATCAAGTACAAATGTCATGTTTTTTAAAGCTGGCAGCAAAGGTCTCTCCTTAGCATTTTGCTTTTCCTTGATGTTTTAATTCTAGTATGTATGACACTCTTTCATTTACTATATAATGTGTTCTGTTTCTTTTTTAAATCGTTAGAGCGAGAGCTCATTACTCCACCCCTAGATGGCATAATTCTCCCAGGAGTCACCAGGCAATCTCTGTTGGACCTGGCCAGAGAATGGGTGAGTTATGAATGTGGGAAAATTTGTGTATTTTTTTTCTTTATGTGTTCATTTCCATGTTAAGCACCTTGCAGGATTAAATTAGTTGAATAGTGTGTGAGGGATTAACAGTACATAATGTGTGTGTGTGTGTGTGTGTGTGTGTGTGTGGTGCAGGGTGAGTTTAAGGTGACGGAGCGCACAGTTGTCATGGAAGAGCTGCTGGACGCTCTAGAGGAGAAGCGCGTGAGGGAGGTGTTTGGCTCGGGCACGGCCTGTGTGGTTTGTCCCGTCGGCAGCTTGCTTTACAAAGGACAGGTAAAGCCACACATCAAATTTTCTACAGTGTATGTTCATTAGGGCTGGGTTCAAAAAATCGATTCACCGATCAATATCGATTCTCGTTCGAAAAATACGATATCGATTCAAAAATTCGCGGATCGATCTTTTCCTGCGGCTATGCACTACTTCTCGCAACCGCGCAAGGAGAGCTATAAAAACGTGAGACCGGCGAAACCGAAACCAAATAAAGCCATGGCTGAAGCTGCTCCGCTCAAATCACCGTCTGGCCTATTTTATAACCAAGCAAAACTAGTATTGACGCAAAGAAATCTCTAAATAAATCGATATCGAATCGAATCGAGAATTGAATCGGATCATGACCTTGTGAATCGGAATCGAATCGATTCAGGAAATCAGCACCGATACCCAGCCCTAGTGTTCATGTTCATGTCCCCTTAAAAACATACTATCGCAGGTGTTGTCTCATGACTGTGCCCATTTCAGACAGCCAATATACGTGTGTTTCGTTCAGTTATTTTAAACTCAAAACAAGATCCGCACTCTTTCATTTGAAAAATGTCTCTGCTTTAGTAGTTAAGAATATTTACAGTATAAACGTTGTCAGTATATATTTACTATAGTGTACTATATTTTTTAAGTTAATCATAAACATACTCAAAAGTAAAATTTAGAAAAAAATTGATTGTGATATCAGTTTAGGTTATATCGTTCAGCCCTATTTTGTACATTACGTTACATTCCCATTATTCCATTAATTCCCATTTCATTTATTCAAGACTGTATTTTGTGATCTTGGTCAGAACTGAACCAAAAGATATTGTACCATCATTAATGGCTGTATAACTGGCAGTAATGTGTTTGGAGTAAAGTAGGAACATCAGCTTTATAAACAATGAAAAATAGGTTTAAAAACTTGTGTAATGGAATTCTAACATCCTCTTCTCACTTCACTATCTGTCTTTCAGACCTATCAAATTCCAACCATGCAGAATGGTCCAGAACTGGCCACCAGGTTCCACAAAGAGCTCATGGACATACAGGTGGGCATATTATATAGCATGTCATCATATACAGAGGCTACAGAGAGAAAGAGATTGATATAGAGATAGATGGAGTATATACTCTGCAATTAATTTTCCAAAAACATTTCCAAATAAGTTGGGGCACTTTCTAAAAATGAAATTTAAAATCATTTTCTAACATTATGTTAATCAAATAGAAAGAGTGAAGATCTTTTCTTTGTCATTTTGCCTGTTAAATTTAGGTTCAGATGCATGACCAAATTACAGATTTTAGAAAGTGTCCACACTTTAGAAAGTGTTCAAACTTCTGTGTGTATATATTTAATATTATATCATATATATAATGCAATAGAATAGTGCACTTTTAAGCCTCTTTTTAAATCTGAGCTCCAGTTAAACCTCTCCACTCTCCTTCTCCTTCACCAGTACGGACGTGTGAAGAGGGACTGGGCACCGGTCGTCGTCTGATGAGCCCGTCACATCTTCAACCCCCTACGGTTTCCACAAGTCACCTTCAAGATCTGTATGTAGCAGACTCCTCCTCATTCTCCTCCTCCCCCCTCTTGCCACGCGAACCCATCGACACACTCCTCCTGACTGGCAGATCTCCTGTTTGTGGTGTTTCTGGATGTTGCGTCTGGCGTTGTGCATCCTGACCTTTATAAAGGGTCTTCATTATTCTCAATTAATCACTTAACTGAACTAGACATTTCAGCCAAGTGAAATGTGTATGCAAAGCGGCAAAAAATTGCATTAGAGTTAGCACAATTACCTTCATTTTTTAAAATAAGTGGCATTGTCTTACATCCGCATTAATTTAATACTTTATGGTGCTTTACGCAGTACTGGAGCCTGTCTAAAGTGCAGAAGAAGCACAATGTTGAATAAAGGATGTCAGTTTAAATGAAAGACGCAATAAATTGGTAAAGGTATCCGTCTGCACAACAAGCCACATTTTACTGTAGTAAATAATCACGTCAGTGGTACATGCATTCTGCCCATTTTCCTATTTCCCTGGATTTTATGCAGTAAAACTAGTTCCTTGTCTTCTTTTAAAATATTTACTGAGCTAAATCTAAACGCGGGCTGGTTGGCCACTGTTACTGTCGAACTGTGTTTTAAGAAAGAGAAACTTGACTTTGATCAAAGAGCTGGAACTGAATGTGAGCTAAAGAATAACACTAAATACTGTTAGCACAGCTGTAATAGAAATGTGCGTAAATTTGCTGTTTGTTAAACTTCTCCTTGTTGTTCTTCCAACTGAATTAACAGGAAAAATAGTAGTTCTTAGCCTTCAGAGTCCAGTTAACATTGATGCGTAACTTTTGATGTGCCGTCAGACCATGAGATTGTAAACTATGCACAAGTGTTCTGTATTTTGGTGTAGAACGTACAATTGGATCATATCTTTTTGGCTAGTGAGTGTTAATGTTGCGTAAATTATATTTGTACTACGAATTAGGAGACTGAGTTGAATTGAATTTTTTCTTCAGTTTTTTGATTCTGCAGTTTGTTGTGCTCTGGCCCATTACACCTGACATCATGCTGATGATTTGTAAAAAAAAAAAAAAATTAATTTGTCTTTTATTTAGCAGTCGTGTCATGAGCTGAAGAGGGTCGTGTGGGAGCAGAGAGGTGCACTCTGAAACGTTGCAGTAATCTGTATTAAGTCTCAAGTTTATAAATTGAACTAAGCACAGTTTGTGACAGGGGAGGGGCTTTGTTGTGCCCACCCCCCAACCAGCGCGATCAAAGACTGTGGGAGGAGCCACGGCATAACAAACGTTACTGCACTAGGGTTTTATTAGATTGTGTGTTTTCCTTTAAAGGAGTCCTCAACCAAAAAAAGGCCGACTTGTCTAATTATTTTATCCTTCATTATGACCATGTTAGCGTTTTT
This sequence comes from Distichodus sexfasciatus, assembly GCA_032718565.1. Classification (NCBI taxonomy): domain Eukaryota; kingdom Metazoa; phylum Chordata; class Actinopteri; order Characiformes; family Distichodontidae; genus Distichodus; species Distichodus sexfasciatus. The sequence goes on along the minus strand of JAVGVS010000354.1, from coordinate 337,535 downwards.
TTGGGGGTCGAGTATTTCTTTAAACAAAGGTCATCGTAAAGTGTGTGTTAATTTTAATAGTTTGGCGTTTTACTCTACTCCTGTTATTATTTGAGGTCAGCGATTATAGACTCGTGTTTGCATACGTAGCAAGAAAAGTTGACTATTCTCCTCTAAATTCTGAATGTGCGTCATTGGTTACGTAATCATTTTCCGTCTGTCGTTCTTTCTTTCTCCCAAGTGCCTGATGGAGTCGACTTTACTGTTTAGATTTTATTAGGTCCATATAATCTGTGTTTTATTTCTGTCTGCTGCACTAAAAGCTGAGCTGCTGTTTATTGTTTTGTTTCTTCCCTCCGTTGCTTTATTTTTCAAACTGTATGTACACTGCTGTGTTTGGATGAGGTGTTACATCTATCCTTGCTGTTATTGTATTTTTACAATAAATGTTCAAAAATATCTGTAAGGGTTTGTTTTGTATTGATGCTGATAATATTTCATGCATTTTCTTAATGCATTTAAACCACAGTTCTCAAGAGGAAAATATTTATTTTGGATAAAGTATTTCATAACAGAAACATAAACTTCGAGGGTATATAATAAACAAAAGGATAGGACTTGCTCATTTATGTATAGATCATTATTACATCATTCTAAAGTTTGTCATAATTTTATCTTTAAAATAAATCTCCACAATGTTACGAATAATGACAAAGCCTAGAGCGTGACTGAAGAAGCCAAACTGAACAATCAAACACTATATTTTTTAGCTTTCATTTCCAATTATCTCCAATATCTTTGCGCCCAACACCATCCGTACGTTAATGTAATTATTTATGGCTCACATTTTTATGTCCAGGAGTCATATGAAGACAGTGTCCTTGATAGTTTTCATAATCTAACATATAGTTCCTGAGCTCAGTATTCATACATTTCAAAGAGGATCCACATTTTTGCTCTAGGATTAGATCGCAGCTGTGCCCATATTTATTTATTTTTAAAGTCTCAGAGGAAAACTGTCCTTAAAAGGCACAGGGTGGCACAAATTTGGTTTTACTCTTAGTAGTATCAGCTTGTTAAGTGTTGTTCATTTTTAAAAGCTACTACTAACGTGTCCCAGCTTGCTCAGAGTTGTGCATTCCAAGTGAGGCTCAGTATCTTGGAAATGCTGAACAACAATGAACTTGTCAACGGATAAAAGCGTAAATGTTTGTCAGTGAGGAATATTTGTGGAATATTTAGCCTAATAGTACATGCAGCTCAGTGCATGTTCTTCAAATTAAATATTGAGAAATGAGTAAAGTATTAAAATGACATCATGATTCATTATGAAGGGAAGAAATTTAAGCTTACTGGGGCTGTCTGATGGCCAGTTTAAGGAAACACCGCTCTAACATTGTTATGCTTAACTACTACATTAACAAGAACATTAACAACTTAAAAATTCATTTAAATTTTTAAACATAATAAAACCCTCCACCAGAACCTCTACATTTATTCAGGTTTGGCACTGTGCAAGACATTAAATCTCCAGCATGTGTTGGATGTCCAAGGTATCAAATATTACAGCAGCATTTTGTGATTTGTATTGAGGATGAAGAGGTTCAGCTGCTAGTCTGCTCCTGATGGTCTTTCTCACTGGTCGTCCTCCATTGTGGCAGAGTCTTCTTCAAACACAGCCAGCATCGTCTTGCCCAAAGGGTTGTAGATGATTGCATCCACTTCTCCTCCACTGTTGGCTGTCTTCTGGAAGTGGATCTCCAGCAGGTCCTGTAGGTTGTCCTGCTCCATGATATTTGGGATTCCCGTCAGCAACACGGTCTTTTGGCATTCCAAGTTATGAGTCTGAGCACAAAAAGTAGTACAAAGTCTCAGGAAAAGTAGGAAAGTGCAGTTTTATTACTTCATTTATTACATACTTGAACATACTTAAGCCTTTTAGATCAAAAGGTGTTCAAGCTCATAAAAACACTTTAAAAACATACAAAATCCAGTCAAATTTCTCTCACCTGGAGAAGTGTGATCTCGCCATTGAGAAATGGAGTGACCTTCACCTTGGTCTTCCTGCCTTTTTCCATCTCTACCTCATGAGTCGGCTTATCGGTGAGACCTTTGGCAACTACGCAGAGAGAAATAAAGTTTCTGCATTCAGCATGCACACTCAGCAAAATGTCTGCAAGCCACCCCTTTGGTAGCTTTCATTTCCCAATTTTTAAACAAACTGACCATTGTTAGGTCCGTTAGACCTCAATTTTGGATCAGGAGAGGAAGAAGTCAAGGGTTTTTTTACGCTGTTTATGTTGGATTAATTATTAGAGTGTGTTTGGTAGGAGCCTTAATCATGGAAACAGCTCAGCTAGTTATGGTGAAACAGCACCTAAAGCGGTATCTGCATTTAGCATGATAAAGCACATTCAATAACCATATTCTTTTATAACTGTCTCCAATTTCTACTGTCTACATTCTCCATATGTTTTTGTGACTCACCTCCTCCCCATCTCCTTATTCTAAAAGCATAGGTAAAATATCTGTGCTCACAAAACAATGCTGGACAGTACTATACATACTGTTGTTCTCTACAAAAGTGATGACCACAGTTTTAGAATCTTCCAGATAGTCAGTCATGTCCACCTCCCCTCCTTTGTTCTTTTTTTTGGCAAAATAGATCTCCAACTTGTCCAAGATCCGATCAACAGTCTCATTTTTTGGAAGGTTGGAAACCAGGATGCGGTTTGGGGACACATGGGTGTTCATCTGAATCAGAAATAGCGGTAAAACCCAGAGTTAACCAGTGCACACAAATGAATTTACAATGTAAGAATGGCAGATAGTATACACTACCTCTACTCTAGCAGGCACCAGAAAGCGTACAGGTTCGGCCTGCACAGTAATGCTGCAGTCTCCGATCTGCACCACATGATCCTTCAGGGCCAAGATCTTTTCAGCAACTGAGGAAGAAACAGCAGAACAGAAACGTTTTTCACAATAGGATGAAACAACCTGCCATATATCAGAAATGTTCACCGAAACATCTCATACGAGCAAAACCTGCAGACCTTCTTCCTCCTCAAAGGTGATGAGTGCTGTGCCTCCTTCCATAGGGTACACTACATAAGGCTTCATGTCAAAGCTCAGAGCACCAGCTCCTTCAGCTGTATCTCCATGAAAAACAACCTTCCTCTCCGGCACTGCAGTGGAAACCTAAATATATAAAGGTGAGTCAGTGTCGAAAAGATCATGGCTTATGTTTACTTCTGAAATTATTTTTCCCCACAAAAAATCATAGGATGAAAAATTTTGGTGGACTTTTTAGAAATGTGTTATTTGATCTTTTGAAATTCTATGAATGATTGTTGATTAAAATGAGGACTCGGTATGCATCTTTCTTTGAATAGATGGATTTATATACTTTCATTAATAGACCTTTCTAGACAGATAAATCCATTTGTATGAGAAGCCACTACAGCTGTAACTAAGTGCAACTTTCAAATGAACAATGCTTTTTGTGAGTGTACTGCGCCAGTACAAGATGGCTATAAGAGACTTATTTCAGTAGAGATAAGTGATAATTAGGTCAGAATTAGAAATCAGGTGGACAATATATTTCTACTCTGACTCCAAACCTCAGTCTGCTGTTTCAGGCTCTGATTGGCTTCCTCCATTGTCTTCACATCCTTCTCCACATTCCAGATCTCCGTCATCAGTCTTTTCTGATCCTGTTTTAGATTATCCAGCTTTTCCTAAGTGGAATCAAGTTAAAAAAAAACCCCACCTTGGTACCTTATAATTTCTTATGCATATACCCAACACAGAAGATGGAGCTTCTCTGTGTGGCATCATTTTGAATGTAAAGGGTTACTTCACCCATAAATGCTAAAGCAGCTCAGTAAATAAATGCCAGTGGGAAATTTTAATAATATGTTAACACTCAAAACTTACACTTAAAATCTCTTTTCTGCCATTGTTGTTCATGTTACTATTTAATATAATATAATTATGTAATTGTTTCTTTTTTAAAATTTGAGGTATTGTTTTTTAAAATTTACGCAATATTCTTACCCGCTCTTTTCTAACTAGGTCGGCCTGCTTTGCCCTCTCATCCTCCAGATTCTTTTTGAGCGTTACACATCGCTGCTGGAACTCGTTTGCATACTTGAGGTTGCTTTCCTTTGCGTCTATGTGCATCTTGAGTCCTTTCATCGTGGACTCATACTGCGCCTGTGGACAGGAAAAACAGCTCAAACCTGACATGAATGTGCAAGTGTGCATCTTAAATATGACATGGACTATGCTGTATAGGATAGTGATATGTATAGTTTTAATGTGAATTGATTTTTGATTATGAAATTGACAAGAATTTGATGTGAAAGTTAAGACACTCAGCGTCACCTTGAGTTTTTCAATTTCCTTCTGGGTTTTCTGAAGGATGCTACATTGATTATCCTGAGGTACAAGAGAAAAATCCTGAAATGAAAAGACATATTAGCAGACAAATCTACAGCAATTGTAAACCTAACCCTCGAATATACTTGAGGGTTACCTTATACGTTTACAGTGTACTGAAAAAGTGTAACAGGATATCTTGACTACATCTTCACTGACAAAATGTTTTATGTCATAAATATAATTGCATTATTGGCTTGGGGATTTTTTTTTTGTATTTTCCAGTTCTGTGTATAACAACTAAATAAATAAATAACAGAGGCTTTACCTCGTCTGATGACATCTTCACAACACAGGTTCTGTTAAAAGACATAATAGTAGTCGTGTGGATTGTATATTCAATTCTTAAACAATTCTTATATAAAATAATAAGTGAGTGTATCGAACAAGGCCTCCACGGACTGAGATTTTGACAAAGTTTGATCTTTATCTACCGTAAAAGGCATAAAGCAGGAAACCACGATGTTTACCTTATAGAACAGAATAAAGAAAAAGCGACGAACATATAAAACACGAAATTATCTACAATTCACGATTACACTCCACATTCATGCTTGTTACTTTATTTATTAGTATTGTGCTTCAGGTTTAACCCTAATTTTCTTACTTTCGATCACGACGGTCGCCAGTATTATTATTGTTATGACGTATTTGCATTAGTACACTTCATTGGTACACTTAAAACGGGTTTTAATAAACAGATAAACTAGTCGCTTATTACTATGGCTTCATTATATTATTACATTATATCATTTATTTTATATAAAATAAGGCAGCATTACGACAGCGCTTACCGTGGCAGGCAGTGAAGTTGCTTTCGCTTTCGCTTCGTCTTTAAGGTTGTGAGGGCGGTGTTACGTTTGTGTACATGACAATATGTTTTTGTGTGTGTATTTATTCAGATCTGCATGAAGTCTACAAGAGCTCATTTTGATGTTTGGGTGCAGTGTCTTTTTCAAGAATTTATAACGAACAAAATGTTTGTGCATCAGTGTTGGGCTGAAGATGAAACCTATAGATATAAAATGGCTCTTACTGGTAGCGTATGAAAACATAGTGAATTGTTTTATACTTTCCCGACTTTATTGATTGATAAGTTGGACTTGTGGCATCGACTCCGTTGATTTTCAACAACAGGAATCGAAATTGGAGTGGAATCTAGCTTCTTCTTCTTCTTTTACGAACAGCGCTGCAGCAAACAGTGAACGTCCCCCAGTAACTTCATGACAAATGCAAAGGTCACATTTCGTTGTGGTGTGCTGCTCACAACATTAATGCCCCGGGAACGTCCCACTTTGGTCCCTTCCGTAATGAGCCCACATTAACAACCTTATTGCAGGTTTTGGTACACTAAAGAACCTGACAATAACCTAACTATAGCCGATGGGTTTTATAGAATCAGAATAAGTACTTTTTCCACATAGCATTTGCTTTGGTGGTTGGTGTTAAGATGTTAACAACAAAAAGATTGTTAAAATGTGTTTTAATGAACATGATACTAATATAAATAGAAGAATATGGACATGGCTGTACAAACTGAAAAAAACTAGCATTTTCAAATAGAATGCAAGGACATGCTTAGTTACTTAGAAGTAGTTTAAGTTTTTCAAGTGTTCATGTTTACATCTCTTATTTTAATAAGAGTGCTTAATGTGAAATTATCTAATGTACATTCCTTGGAAATACTTCCCTCTGAAGCTGCGAGCAATTTATCAGATAAAAACAGACAAACGCCTTCATTCTTCGCTTTGACTACAGTCCAATCCTGTCTTTGGAAATATTGATTGACAGCTCTTTCAACCACTCAGCGTGGAGTGTGGGTTCGGCTGATCACAAGGGGTGGGGCTTAGGAAGATGCTCTCCGGTCAAAATCCCCCCAAATTAAATTAGCTGTCGGCAACGACGACGAGGTGAGAGAACAACAGGCAAGTAAGACCTCGATTATGTCTCATATATTTTCTAATTGCCTTTTTTTTTTGCATGAATTTGGCATTTTTCTAACGTTGAGTATATCGCTTATGTTTAATAATGCGCATCATATTTTATTGTGCCAAAATTCGTTAGCACTGATACAGTTAATTAAGGCAAAGGTGTGCAACATTGCACGTAGTGTAGTGTCTTTTTTTTTTAATGTCATCGTTTGCATTGTAAGAGACGTAGTCCACTTGACATAAGCAATAAAACATTTGCATACTGGGATGATGCCACATGAATGAAAGGATAGACTATAAAAATAATCAGACTAATTCCATGCAGAGGAGAAGCTGGACCTTGTGGGAGAGACTGCTTGATGCTTGGTCAGGTCAATTTGCCCAGAAGTGCTCCAGTGTTAAAGATGAATTTGAAAGTAAGTAAAATCATGCTGTTATTCTTTAGTTGTTGATTTAAACAGTTATATATTATATATTATAGAGCAAAACCTTAAATGTAAAAGGTTTTTGTAAAATGATTTAAAATTAGTCACATATTCAAATATTAAAATGTATGGAATTTTTTTGAGGCACCTAAACCTGAACTGAAACTCAAGGGGGGGATTTCCACGTTGTATTCTTACCGTTATATTTAAGGCTCCTATTTAAGGCTCCTATCTCCTGACCTGCGAATAGATATAAAACAGTTTAATGTTAACTGTGCCGGTTTTAACTTTTAGTGAAAAAAGCGGAAGTGGATTGCTTCTGGGTGGGAGAACTGTGAAGTGATACTTGAAAAATTAAGGAACACAGAAGAGAGTTTCCAACAAAACATTGAAGAAAAGGAACTTTTGACACCACAAAATGTTTTCACTCCAAGTTCCAATGTAATTGTAGTTTGTTTTATATAAACTCCTTCCTTACCACTTCATCTTTGTGTGCAGATCCTATGGTTAATGGTAGGCTCTGTCCTGCTCAGCTTGGCTTCTTGCTCAAAGTGCCCAAATAGTCAGCTCTGTGGAGAAAGGCAGACTTGCTGCCAGATCTCCAGCTCTGGAGAACAGAATTGCTGCCCTTTCCATCAGGTGAGACATCTACAAAGTTCTCAGCACACTCCGTATAATTTGTATAGAATTCTCAACCTGACACTATGGTACTAAATTATAAGATTTCATAATTAGACCACTGTACCCTTTGACAAGCACTATACATTTGAAAAAAGTAGAAATTCACCAAGACATTGCGACTTTAATATGAACACAGAGCACATTTAATAGACAATAATATGCGTGAGGCATAGACGTTGCTAAACTATAAATGGAAGTATCGTAGAAGAGTAGAGTATAGCTCAGATACTGGGTCATATATCCCTGGATTGCACACCCTTAGTAAAGATATCTTTTACTCAGTATGAGATGTTCTTTTAATGTCTGTCTTTGCAGTCTACATGTTGGCTCACTTTACACAAGTCCTGATAATGCTTCTTTATCTTCTGCTGCATGCACAGTAACCACCTTAACACAGTGGATTGCTTTGTTATTCAAAATGTAGGGAAAGTAGATGTGAGAAGAAAACTGGGACTAGATCTAGACTACAACCACTTTTGTCTCAGTTTATTTAATACTATTGTAAAATTTTGTGTTTGCTGACATTAAACAATTTTTTTTTTGCATGTATTGCTTTGGATCAATAAACTGGATCAATAAATTACTTACTAAGGTGTATGTGTCTATATAGGGAGAGTGTTGTGAAGACCATTTACATTGTTGCCCTGAGGGTATGTTGTGCCAACTGTCAGAATCCAAGTGTTCAAACTCTACACTCTCCATACCTTGGGTCAAGAGAATACCTGCCAAACAGTCCATCTTTGCAAAAGTAAGACTTTTAATGTTGACTTCAGTTATTGAGTCTTCTGCAACCTAAATAAACACAGATTCGCCTCTTCCTCTCTCTTCCGCTGGCTATTTTCAGTTCCCTTTGCAGTGATAGCCTTTTTGATGAAATAGAGAAATAGTCTGATGTCACTTTTGTACTTCCTTTAACTTTCTGGATTAGGTAATACAAAACAATAAAAAATAAGCAAAAAAAAATAATGTCAGTGAATAAATAATGATTTAGCAAAAAAGGCACATATAAGCACTTTTTGCTTTGCTTAAACACTAGTCATACTTCAGTCTTTCAGAATGATCAGCTCCTCTGATGCCATTAAGGACAACCTCATCTGCCCAGACAACTCCTCATGTCCAGCCGAGTACTCCTGCTTGAAGCTGTCCAGCAGGTTCGGCTGCTGTCCTGTGCCACAGGTCAGTTGTCAAAGTGGCAAACCCTGATGATGTCTTTCTGTTTTGTTTAATACCAACCACAAGACTGTTGAAAACTTCAGACCTGGGGTTTAGGACCTGAAATTACACAGCACTGCAGAGTTCTAAATTTTGAGAAGCTGTAGTTCTTTGTAATTGTTGCACTGTGCTGTCATATCCTACAATTGCAATTCCTTTTCAGCAATGTTTTTATTTCATGTGTCTCTAGAAGTGCTGGCTTCATAGCTGACTCTGCACTCTACTTCCTATTTCAGTAAGAGGATGGTAGAATAGACAGAGAAGCATATTTTATGACATGTTGTGTGGCACAAAATTGGTGCCTCTTTTTATTCTGTTTGCTGTTCCATCTCAGAATTAAAAATTCACCAACAGTGTTTATACAATAAACACTAACAACTACACTGGCATGTCAATGCAGAAACGGTGTTTTATTAAAAAAAACCTGAAAAGGCAAAAATACCCATTTTGAAAGTGTACGTGACACAAACCATTAGTGTTGAAATCACTAACATGTGTATGTGTTACTGAGCGTGGCAACAACATGCCTTGCAAGTTTTAATGCCCCTAAAAATCCCTCTAAATTTTTGAAGCATTGTGTTGGCAAGTGTAATAAGATTACACTGACATGCTGTTTGGCAAACTTGTCTGTCTCCAGGGCATTGTGTGTTCGGATGGGAAACACTGCTGTCCGAAAGACCATGAGTGCAGCATCAACAGCTTATCTTGCAACAAAAAGAAAGGTACAGAGATGAGTTATGACAATCACAGTATACTCAGGCACCAGAAATATCCAGAGACAACAATAATATAATGTGCTATCCTTAAAATAAAAAAGACCATAGTGCTGCCAGTCGGAACACAGTCTCCATTATTGAGATGCAGATTTCATGAGATTGCTCATGCTTTCAGTTCTCTAATGTTTGCAGAGCCTGTCCGAGCGGTTATGTGTGGTGATGGCTTGTCGGAGTGTCCGATGGAGACTTCCTGTTGTGAGACTGCAGAAGGAACCTGGGGATGTTGCCCGATGCCCAATGTACCTAAAAGCATTCCCTAAAAAAGACCATTAACGTTTTTGTTTATTCATTTTAAAATTAAATGTTATTTTTTCATATGCTGAAATGTTTCTGCTCCCACTGCAGGCTGTCTGTTGTGATGATAATGTTCATTGCTGTCCAGAAGGCAGTGTTTGTCATGTCAACAGCTCTAAGTGTGTGTCCTCCAGTAATCTGGAGTTACCTATGTGGGCCAAGTTTCCTGCCCGCCTGAGGGCCGACTGGGAGGACCGCAAACGTAGGGCATCATCTCACTACTCATCATAACCCTAAAGAAGTGTTATAATCTCTTTCTAATTGATTGCATTCATTTATTCGTCCCTTCTTTCACCCCAGCTGTAGTAGTGACCCCAAAGACAACCACTAAGCCTGCAACTACTACAACACCAACACCAAAAACCACTAGTCACAGCACCATCGTGTCAAAAGGATTGCCAGAAAGTCAGTATTAGAAAAAAAGAATTGAACATATTTAACATATTAATGTGTTCAGCAATTGAAAAATAGAAATATAGAAAAATAGATAAATAGATCAATCATTTGTCTATGTTCTGGTTTCAGTCTCTTTCGGCTGTGATGTGCCCTGTAATGACAGTGTGGCCTGTCCTGATGGTAATACATGCTGTAAGAGTTTACAGGACGAGTGGGCATGCTGTCCTTTACCTGAGGTAAATTTGGGTACCACTTCACAACCTTTTTCTTTTTCTTAGCTTATAGAGCTACTCACTCAATTAATTATCTAAAAAGTATTTGCAGTGTATTCAAAATACAACAAGACAAATTTAGATGCATGAATATATTGGAGATGGTGGAGGCCAGCTTGAAGCTAAAGGGATTAATGTAATGTTAACATATGTATTTTTATAACAGTTTAATGTTGGTGTGTTTGAAGTTTAGGATAATACTGCATGTGTTATATTAGCGTTGCAAGAAGGCTTCTGATTTCATTTTTGCCAAATGGACATTCATTTCAAGCCCAATATTGTATATTATAATTATATCGTAATTCCTTTGTAGGCAGTGTGCTGCGAGGACAAGATCCACTGCTGTCCTAAAGGGTCAACATGTAAACAGGATGAATGTGAAAGCCCCTCAGGTTCTGTACCCTTACTGAAGAAGCAGCCCAGCCGACCTAGAGGTGGAAAGAAGCTTCCAGCAACCAACAGTATGTTATAAATCACCCAACACCAATTTACTGATTACTATTTGTTTCCATTTATCTGGAAATCAGGGTGTGTGGGCATTAGACATAAGCCAAAAAAGTTGCTCTTCAAGTTGGTTTATTCCTGCTGCGTCCTCTTGCTGTGTGTTTTTAGGCTCTGATGTCCCCTGTGATGACAGTGTGGCCTGTCCTGATGGTAATACATGCTGTAAGGATTTACAGGACGCGTGGGCATGCTGTCCTTTACCTGAGGTAAATTTGGCTTAAACTTCACAACCCTTTGCTGATGTGACTTGTAGAGTTACTCACTCAATTACTTTTCTAAAAAGCATTAGGAGAGTATTTAAAATACACAAAGACACCATTAAGATATCTACTGAGCTATTAGAAAGATCAAATCTTAGAGACAAGATACTTGGCTGTGAGACAAGAGGTTGTGGGATGTTATAAAATATTAGCAACAGTGTATTTTAATGATAGTGCTATGTGCTGTATTTGTTGTGAATGTCTTATTGTTCAAACACAAGAAGATTTTGATCTTTAACTCCAAGCCTAATCTTGGTTTCATTGTTATTTATTTGTAGTATATTGTAATTCCTTTGTAGGCGGTGTGCTGCGAGGACAAGATCCACTGTTGTCCTAAAGGATCAACATGTAAACAGGATGAATGTGAAAGCCCCTCAGGTTCTGTACCTTTACTGAAGAAGCAGCCCAGCCGACCTAGAGGTGGAAAGAAGCTTCCAACAACCAACAGTATGTCACTAATTATGCAGATAAGGCTATTCTGGTAGTAAACTTAATTGCTCAGATTTGTGGTTCAGATTTTCATGAAGGTTCATAATTAGAAATATTTCAATATGTCTGATCCATCTTGTTTTGGTTGGTGTCTTCAGACACTGATGTTCCCTGCGATGGCATTGTGGCCTGTCCTGATGGACATACATGCTGTGAGAATAATTGGGGAGGATGGAGCTGCTGCCCTTATCCTGAGGTTGGGGTTCACTCCAAAACTAACTTTTGCTAATTATTACCGTCTACTCCACTTATTTCCATATTGAATCTTCTAATAAGCAGATGAATGTACTCAAAGCAAAACCTGTTTTTAATGTACACACTATACTTTTTTATATATTGCAGGCGGTGTGTTGTGATGATTTCATTCACTGCTGTCCTCAAGGGCATGAATGCAATCCTGGTTCTGGTGCGTGCAAAGGCTCATCAGGCTTTGTTCCCTGGCAAAAGAAAAAGCCCAGCCGGCCCAGAAAGATTGAGAAGTCAGTGGATAAAGTGGGGAGTCAAAGGTCATCTGGAAACGTAAGCTGTGACTCCAGCCATTCCTGTCCTGAATCCACGACTTGCTGTAAGAACAAGGACTTGGAGTGGGGCTGCTGTCCTTTTGCAGAGGTACCGGCTCCTATTCCCTTATCTTATACTGTGTTATACTGTATGAGTAAGCAAATTAGGGCATACTTTGTACTTTTGAATAATGTGTGGGCGATTAACAAAGATGTGTGGCGTCATATTACTCCAGTCTCCTTTTCTGCATCAGGTTTGAGAGATACTTTACCTCTTCAGAGATAATTACAGTGTATTTCAGTATTAAAGAGATAATACTGAGGGGATGAAGGAGAGACGATTCTAGGCTTGACAAGTCATGTTAAGGTCATCAGGCTTCCTCTTTGTGGAGCTGAACTGTAATGCTGTGTATGAACTATCCCAGGGTGTATGCTGTGAAGACCATATGCACTGCTGTCCACATGACACCACGTGTAATCTAAAGACCCTCACCTGCGACAAAGGCAACTCCTTCATCCCAATGTCCTCCATGATGAGTAGCTCCGCCCCCAAAGCACAAGTGAAGGAGAAGCAGGAGAAAGTGGAGAAGAATACCAAGGACAGTAGGGAGAAGAAGGTTCAGTGTGATAAAAACACTTCCTGCCCTGATCACACCACCTGCTGTTTCATGACCCGCAGCCAGAAATGGGGCTGCTGCCCACTGCCTAACGTGAGTTAGCTGTAGCTGACTTTACGAGCACACACACACATTTTGTCTTTCTCTCACTCACAATCTATTATCTAATCTATTACCTGCAGATATGATTGCTGGCTTAATCTGAGTGAATCTTCTTTCTCTCTGCCTCAGGCGGTGTGCTGTAAGGACGGAGAACACTGCTGTCCGGCTCAGTACACATGCGATAATGCTCGGACGTCTTGCATTAAAGGCGATGTGGTCATTCCTTGGTATAACAAGCTGGCAGCTCAGAGCAGCTCAGGCCCAGACTCGCTCCCTGGATACAGTGCCGTCCGGTGTGACCCATTCACCCGATGCCCTGTTGGAACGTCCTGCTGTCAGCTGAGCACGGGCAAGTGGGGCTGCTGCCCTCTGTACGAGGTGTGTTTGTGTGTGTGTTTGGGAAGTTACTTTTAAACAGTAGCTTTTCAAGCTAAATCATTTTCAAAGTAGCTTTGCTACTGATAAGATGCTGAAATAAGTAGTTCAGTTAGAAGTGTCACTAATTATACTTATCTACTCCCCTGTCCCACTTTCGCTTTATTCTGTGGAGACCAAATAGGAAAAATATTTGAAAACCTACTTTTGAAAATATTTTTTCCTACAGTTCAGTGATGTGCTTGGCATTAATTTCCTTCACACTTTGGCTCTCGTTATTCCTCCCCAGGCAACCTGTTGCTCTGACGGACTGCACTGCTGTCCTAAGGGTTACTCCTGCCAAATGGAGTCTGGCTCCTGTGTGAAGACCATCTGGCTGCAGGTGGAGACTTTGCCTTTAACCCAGATCAGAGGCCCAAACACCCAGTGCGGTGGTAGGTTCAGCTGCAAAGACACTGAAACGTGCTGTAGGACGTCTCCGAGCACCTGGGCCTGCTGCCCGTCTCCCAAGGTAACACTTACGTGATGTTGTGTGTCTGCCTTTACAGCTATTGTGCAGACCTGAGCATGAATGGGGAATTAAGAAAGTAAATAAAAAGTAAATAAATAAGACTCAAATAACTTGTAAGTAATCTCAAATTACAGTAACTGTAACATGAGATTACACACAAGATATTTGAGTGTAATCTCAAGTTAGTACACACGTTACAATTACGGCTGTTAGTTTTCCTGTGCAAATTTCCTGTAAAATAATCAACCTGCATGTACCTACATGACCCATTTCCAAATGTTAATATAATACAAGCAATTTTTGTAAATATTGATGAGCATGCTTAAAAGGCTTTTCTCACTAGAAGGCTTTTTTCAGTCACTTTATGGCATGCAGATGACCAGTTGGTGATGTAAACGGTTTCCCAGACGTTTGATTGCTTCAGTGACCATTATCTCTGACTTCTCTCTACTCTTAAACAACCAGTAATTTTCTTATCCATGAATGGAAATTATCCAGAATGACACTGTACAACCGCAGCTCTATTGACTCTAACATCAAATAGTGACTAACTTCAAATAGTAGTCAAATTAGGAACATAGCCCAGTCTGTCTCTTACTGTGCTAACCTTGTGGACCTCTCTAACTGGCCTTCTTATCTCTCTGTCCTTCTTTCCTTCCCTCCATCCTCGCGACTGCAGGCAGTGTGCTGTAGCGACATGAAGCATTGCTGTCCTGAAGGTTATACCTGCGGTGAAGGTGGAACGTGCACCCAGGCCACAGGCTTCAACTGGGACCGCTGGCAGATTTTCTTCTCCAAAGAGAAACGAGCTCTTCGTGTATGAGTGGGCCGGCACTTTCCCTAGCGATTCACAAATTTATCAAAAAGAGATTTATGATGTTTTGACACATTAGAATAATCAGGGTACTAATAATCAGGGTTGTGTTCTGCAAAATAAAGTTGATTGATTTTTCTCTACAAAAGTAATAAAAAGGATGTCAATCAGTGTGATGTCCTAAAGATCTGTTTGCACTATTAATGACTCGCATAAACCATCAGATTGTACTAAAAACACTGTCAAAAGCATTTCACTTGACATTTTCAACATCATATCACACAGTGGATTTAATCTAGTGCTGTAAAACACAATGGGCTGATTTCCTGAACATGGATTAAGCCTAGTCTTGGACTAAATTGCAGATACAGTGGAGATTCACCACTGAAATTCAATGATAGTCTAGGTTTAGGCTCAATTGTTGTCAGGGCAACTGACCCAATATGTATACTGTAAAGATTCTCTGATTCTTTAAGAAATGCCTTTAAGTAACGTTTGATTTTTAAATGAAGGTTTTAGAGATATGTTATGCCATACAATGATAATTGTACTGTGCTCTTTATTGTGTAGCTTCCTAATAGGCTGTAGCTACAAACTGAGCCAGTTTTTTTCTGACTGGTTACTTTTTCATTTTATTACTTCACATTGCTTTATCTACAGTGTCTACTACCTATCACGACTGACTAAAAACTCAACATGTATTTCAGTAAGAACCTGTGTCTTTGTGCCTTATCAATTTCAATGAAGAAAATGTAACTATTTGAAAAGGCTTCTTTAGAGTTACTTGTGTAAAAAAAGATGTTCGGCTCCTGTGTGAGGGGTTAGGGTTTCAAGTGGAGAATGTGGTAGTGGGTTCAGCTGCACTGACACCGAAATATGCTGTGTTTACATATGGAGTCTTTCTTTTCAAATATAAGTAAAACCACCATCATGGTTTTGTTCATTTAAAAGTGTGTGGGTGTAAGAAGTGATTACTTAATTTTGTGCCTGAAAGAGAATAAACAGTCCTTTAAAAGATCTCTTATCTCTGCTGCTATTCAGTGGAATACAAAGGCTCTACAACACCCAGGGTGGTTCACATGAGATAAAGCAAGAAAAGTAAATATCGTAAGAATGAACCTTTATGCGACCTGGCGCACCAGTTTGCCTATTACGTAAACATACGTCATTAATCTCCCGTCCAATCACCATCCACTAGATTTGTAAGCCATGTGGAACGAGCAAAGCTACTTCTAGACGGCGAAACTCCACTCTCTGTGTCGCTAAGGAGAAGGAGACCAATCAATGCGTTGCATTTTTTACATTTACCGCATTAAGCAGAAGCTCTTATCTTGGGGTGTGATTCCCCAAATTATAGTTGCTAACGTATTGCTAACTACGTTAGCAACACTATGTTATTTGCTAATGTACACTATGTTGGTTGCTAACGTAGTTAGTAACTATGCTTTTGGGAAACGCAGGTAGGTGCTGAAGTCTTCACAGTGGGGTGAAAAGTGGCACTGTTTTAACAGGGCCCCAATTTTTGTTTTGTTATTTGTAGCACTCTTTTAAAACCCAGGTTGGTCAGTGCCGTCTTTTCACTACTGTAGTTATCTTTATACTTTAACGGGGGCAATTACCCAGTCTAAGATTAAGCCAAGTCCACTTGACTTTTCGTGGAAAGTCTCCATCGGTACTGCAACTTAGTCCAACACTAAGCTTAATCCATGTTTAAGAAACCAGCCCTCGATGTTTGATATATATGTTGGATATTTATCACGAGGATTTAACTTACCTTTATCAATGTTGTGCGACTGTAACGAAAGGAAATTCCCTCGGGATAAATAAAGATGATCTAATTGTTTTTAAACAGTTTGTCTCAGGATGTCTTTCCGATTAATTTTCAATCAAACAAAGATAGGAAAAGCTGCTGTGCTGGGGTCATACTACAAATAGGCTTTTAACCCAGTGTGCTAATAAACATTTCTTACAATTTTATGTATATTCTAGTGTAATCAAACAACTGCGTGAAGGAGCAGTACGTTATTTAGTCTCGCTCAAGATGGCCCACTAGTGGATATCTGGAGTATAACAGGTAACTTTAGCTGAAGGAATCGGACAGCAGCGTTACCGGGCGCCATTGAGTATTTTTACAGATCTTCGCTTTTAAATATGACGTTGCAGTGTTTTCCTCCTAGTGGATCAGCGCCGACTAAAATATCCGGCATCAAAAATGGCGTTGCACCTGCCGAGTCTTCGGGGACGAGACGTTTGTAACGGGATTTAGGGAAGGAAAAAAGTGGAAAAAAAAAAAGACGTTCTACTTTTTTAAAGCGAGTTGTCCACTTTGTTGCTTGCCATGTCGACAGACGAGATGTCGGCCTCAGACAGCGAGGCAGCCGTAGCCGGAGCCGGGGAGCGCTGGGCTCCTGTCGGAGCAGTCGCCAGCCCTGAGGAAGACGAAGAGGACGAGCGGTGCGTTAGAGAAGCCGGAGCCGTCTCCTCAGTTTCAGCCTCAGCCTCAGCCTCAGCCTCAGCCTCGGCTGGAGAAATGGTGTCGAGGCTGCGGAGGCTGGAAGAGGAGCAGGAGCAGCTCAACTCGTCGCTCCTGGCGCTCACTTCCCATTTCGCACAGGTGCAATTTCGCCTTAAGCAGATCGTTCACGCCGGCAGTGAGGAGAAGGACAGGATGCTGGTGGAGCTGGAGGAGTTCGCCTTTAAAGGCTGTCCGCACGTGCTGGGCTGTCGCGCGCAGGACGCACAAATTCTAGAAAATTCGGTGAGTTTTTTTTTCCTTCCAGATTTTTTGTATTATATTTGTTGTGTGAAAGCAAAAATAAGTTTTCTTTGTTTGGTTGTTTGACGTCATATGCGTTGCCAGGCCGACCCTTTTTACTGCATTTGGCAGATGCTCTTATTCAGAGTGATGTAGATAAGTGATGTAGAATGTGTAAATGAAGGGCTAAAACCCTGCGTTGATTGAATGTTTGAATCCTGGGAAAGTCCAAAAGCAGTTAATCCTGTAATTAGGAAATGTTAGTCTCTCTGGTGTCTGATAAGTGATACACATGCAAATATCTGTAACTAATTTACTCATACTAGTACTTGTTTAATATGTGTGCTGTTACAGTAGCCTCAGGATATTTACGAAACCTGGTGAAAAATCTGAGATAGCCTGGTAAAATATGAAGGCCATGTTTTGTTTGTGTATCTTTAGGATAGTGTGTCGAGGAGAACACTTGGAGCTACTTTGGGTTTTACTAACTACTTTAAAACTGAAAGCCACCTGTATTTGATCAAAACAGGAGTCACCATAGCGTTTCATTCTTCTTTCGATTTGACTAGTTTGTTTACTAGACTAAAATACACATTCAGCTGTTCCGGATTATCACTATTGATGCACAAGTTGAACCCAGATCTTTTTCTTGGAAAGGTAATTTACAAATCCTGTCCTAGCTCAAAGTGTCCACACTGACATGGACTCGGTGGTCACCCTAGAAGTACACAAATAAAACCTGCCCCCCGTGTATTTTATTGAGGACAGGCACGGCTAGATAATCAAGTTTCATGAGTTGTAAACCTGTTATAGCTTTACTGTACACAACAATATTAACTAAATAATAGAATAAGTAAATTAGTTACAAACATTTGCATTTTCATCATTTGTAAGACGACAGAGTGACTTGCAGTATATTTATTAATTGACAGTCTCCCCGATTAAAGGTTTTGCTCAGGTCCTCAGTTGCAGTTTTTGAAGATTCTTTCAAGTACTTTCAATCTCATGGTTATCAACACAGTTACTGGTCCATTTTTGGCTTTCTGGAGAGGCACTGTTTCAAAACTAATATAAACCCCCAGGACTCAATGAAAGTTGTGCAGTATTGGAGTAGTGTTTTGGTGTTTCATAACATTAGTTTTTATTGAATTTCATAGCAATAAACAGGTTTTGAGATTAAAATTCCAGTCAGAGATAACCCATAAAATGTCCCCACTTTGTGCTTTCATCAGTGGCATCCTACTTTATTTATACATTGTGTTGTTGGGTATAAAAAAGCCAAACAACTATAGGCCTGATTTCAGTTGCTTGTGTCCCATATACTAAGGAGTTTATAGTATAAGGTTTGGTCTTTGAATTGAAACTTGATGTTTTTTCCTTCTCCTTCCCCTTTCACACGCGTTTCTGGTAGAAGGAGCTGGTGAGTATGAATTCAGTTGACAGCATGCCCTCATTGGGCTGTCGTTGAGGTCCATTCTCTTTTTTTGTCTTACTACACGGATTGATTTGTTTCACTTTTTCATATGGCCGTTTTGTTGTTAGTGTGTTGTTATGTATTTTTAATAACATTTCATTAAAATCATAGTAAGAGATGAATGAATTCACATTTATTCATGGGCTACTTTTCCATGGAAAGCAATATTTTTTTTAATCCAGACTGTGGTTAAACTTCCATTTTTTAAAATCTTGATAAGCAATGAAGTTGAAGCCAAAAAGATCATTCTCAAGGCAAATAAAGTGCCTTTTTGAGGAAGAATTATTCTTTAGGAACACTTTCTGTTCTGGTTACATTTTAGATTGGCTCCTTCAGTATTTGCTCCACAGTGTTAGAAGTTTTATGCATTTAATTAACTGTAATGTTCTTCCACTCCTCTGACTTGGTGTGTATGTGTGTGACAGAGCGAGAGGGAGAAGCGGGAACGTTTGGAGGCCCAGAGACAAAAGCAGAAGGATCTGATTATTCAGTTGAAGACACAGCTGGATGACCTCGAACGCTTTGCCTACCAGGAGGGGTGTTATGACTCACTGCCCCAGTCTGTTGTCATGGAGAGGCAAAGGGTACGTATCCCATAATATCCCCTCCGAAACGCTTCAGATAAAGAGAAGAAATAAAAAATATCACATCTAAATTTCCATATCCTCTATCTATCACTATATTCTGTGTATTCTGAAAACACTGTCGTGTCGCAATGTTCTCGTAGATATTCTTGTTTCATATCATGCATCCATTCAGGTGATCATTGACGAGCTGATTAAGAAGCTGGATGTGAACCTGAATGAGGACATTGGGAAGCTGACGCCTGAAGAGTTGCGCCAGCGAGTGGACGCCGCCATCGCCCAGATCGTCAACCCTGCCCGAGTCAAGGAGCAGTTGGTGGAGCAGCTCAAGACGCAGATCAGGGATCTGGAGATGTTTATTAACTTCATACAAGGTGAGGAGAGCAAGACAAATGATTGTTTAAAAATATTTTATCTGGAAACATGGATTGCAAATGTACTGAAGTAACAAAACACAAACCAACAAAAAAACAAAAAGGGGTTAGGGGTTGGTTAGGATACTCGCCTCAGGACTAAGAGTTTGTGGGTTTGAACCCTACCTCCAGCTTTACCATCACTGGGTCCCTGAACAAGATCCTTCACCCCAAGTTTTCATGAAGATTGGAAAATGGAAGTTGCTATAGATAAGAGCATCTTCTAAATGCAGTAATAAAAAATACAATAACAAATCACATTGCTATATTATTATGTAGTACATTAAGGAATAGGCCCCAACTAAGTTAATTTGTGCATCTGTCATTTTAAGCGCTTTTATTGTCACAAAATCTTTCTTAGCTGAATCCCCCTTTTGTTTTGGTGGTAGAATAGTGGATTGAGAAACAGTTACTTGGTGTGTGTGAAATTCTGATTGATCCGCACACTGACCAATTAATTGTTTCTGTTTAATTAGGAAGTTAGGAGTGGGTGAGGTAACTGTGTGCTTTTGAATTTGTAACTTATACCGAGTACTTATTATATTAATGCAGTTCAAAATGTGAGTTTGAGCTCAGTCTTACAAATGGCAAATGGCTTAACCTTCTACTTTTGCACTATTTTAAGTAACTCCTGATTAGTGAGTCAGGCCTTTGGCTAAATGTAGATTTTGACATATCTTTTCTGATTCTGCTTTTCCACACAGATGAGGTGGGAAATCCACTTCTGTCAGACGGTGGAAGCAGCCAAGAGCCTCGAGCAGCTGGATCTAAACCTCGAGGCCAGGGCGGAGTGAAGCAAGGTCCGTATTTTTCTTCTTTAAGTTCAGCATTTGGAAAAGTGGTTATATGCCGCAGAATTAGAGACTGATTAATGCTGCAATCAGAAATTAACACGGGCTAAATTACCTCAGTTGTGGACTCTTATTTTGATCTTTGTTTTAATATTCGCAGTGGAACCGGAGCAGGCCCAGAAGATACGGGAGGCCGGACTCCAGCTGATCCAGCGTGCCCTCGCTGTTCTGCAGATCTTCGCCCTGAGCCAGTTCGGCTGCGCCACCGGTCACGTGCCGCAGAATGCGTGGTCCCAGAGCGATGAACGAAGCCAGGACTACGGCCCCCTGCTGCAGAAGCTGGAGGCGGCGGTGGAACGTGTGCGTCTTCAGGCTTCTCGTCTGCAGCCGGCCGCCCAGGAGGAGCACGTGGTCAGCTACGTGTCCTTCCCGTCCCTCAGCAACGGAGGAGGAGTAGGAGGAGGGCCCCAGGACGAGTTGACTTTGTCCGTTCGTAAGGAGCTAGCGCTGTCGCTTCGGGACCTCCTAGCCCACGGCTTGTACTCCCCCTCACAGGGGATGAGCGTGGTTTTGGCACCCATCTCCTGCCTCTTGCCCTTCGGCACGTCCCCCCAAACCTTGCACCCCTGGGAGCTGTTTGTCAAGTACTACCATTCCAAAAACGGCCAGGCCTTCGTCGAGTCACCGGCTCGTCAGCTCTCGCAGTCCTTCAGCCTCCCGGTCGGGGGTAGTTCGGCAGCAGTCACTCCAAAACAGACCCTGCTTTGGGCCATCCACAGCGTTCTGAGAGAGCATGGCCGATACAAACGCAGCGCCGACTCAGAGTTCAAAGCCCTGGTCTGCATGGCACTCAACGAACAGAGGCTGGTGTCCTGGGTCAACCTGCTGTGCAAGTCGGCCACTCTTGTCAGCTCCCATTACCAGCCCTGGAGCTACATGGCGCAGACTGGCTTCGAGGGGGCATTGAGGATCCTGGGACGCCTCAGCCACCTCAAGTTCGACCTGCCAGTGGATCTGGCCGTGCGGCAGCTCAAAAACATTAAGGACGCTTTCTAGTTTCGGAGCATGAAGCGCTAGTTTACTCTCCCTTCTTCCAGCACGCACTGTGGGGGGCAATGCTGAATGTAGCCTTGGCAGGTGACGACTGACTTCACTTCCGTACTCCGAAATTGGTGATTGTACTCATGAATTGCTGTGGTCTTGAGTTTCCTGCTGAGTTTATGGCTGTAAGTCTGTGTATCATTTGTTCATTCATTTTAGATATTAAAACCAAAATATCTGTTTTAGTATTCACTCCCAAAACCAATAAGGTAAAATATCAAGTTGTTTTCTGATTTCCCATTTTTTGCACAAATGAAAAATGGAAAACATATATTCATGTTCAGTTTTTTAAATTGAAGTTGTTTAGGTGTGCCCACATGCTCAGAAACGTCAGTCAGAATACTCTTTACAGAGCACAAAAGACGTGTCAGATACAGTGGTAAAAATGGCACTTTCTGTTTCATTCATATTCTATTTAAGCGCAACATATGAAATCTGAAAATTAGTTGGTTTTGTAAACAGATCTAGAAAAAAATGGTTCCTTTGGATTTTGGTTTTAATTTTAAAAACAAATGAACTAATGACACAACTTGCTGCACCACTGAATTCATTTGTGTCTCACACTCTCTTAGGTTCCAATCAGTTATTTATTCTCTTTGCCTCTTCTGAATTTCCTGTGTGGCAATTTTTTATGAGCACTTTAAACATATAAAAATTTGACTGCAATACAAGATTTTTTTTTCTCTAAATATCCACACGCTGTATGAAGGTGAAAAGGCAAATGCTGACAATGCTGCATCCACCAACCCTTTTCTTTTCCCCCCAAATGCCGCTTAAATGATTGTGCTCATATTTTCATCTCTGTGAGACACAAAAATGAAGCTGTCATACATTATAGAGACTTTGTTGTTTAAAAGCTGTTACCAAAATCGGCTATGCAGAGATGCATGATGGAACATTTCACAAGAAGCATATTATAGTGAAAATGAAGCTTGACTGTTCGAGAAACTGTACCACTAAGTTAAACAGGGATCTGCTTGGTTGAAGGATGCTGTCACAGACACTAATATTCCCCAAAATAAATTAGGCTACACTACATGTTACACTACATGTTACTGCTGTAAAGGTTACTATTTAATAAGTTATAGGTACTACTTAATCTCATGCAATTTAAGTACTAATTGAACAATTTTCAGAAGAGGCTTTAACAGCTCTTCCTAGAGTATAGTAATATGCGGTTACTACTTACACATTGTTTAGTTGTTGGGCCAATATATCACACCTTTCTACACTATACTCAGGAGAACCGGGAAGACACATGAGAGAAAACAAATTACTTACTGGAACCCCTACCAAATAAATAAAATTTTGATTTGGGTAACTCAATAAACGGTAGCTAATGTACAGCTTTCCTCTCTCATTTTGTTCCGGAGTGTACTGTCTATGGAAATGTGATGGTGTGTATACATTTCAGACCATGTGGACCTCAAGAAAGAGTTTGCTTTGCCTGCTGCTATGGAAGTGCTTTTATTACCACTGGTAATGATCATGTGTTATGAAGAAAATGAAAAGTCCGTATTTCTTATCTTCAGTTGTTGGGACGGATTGGTGTTTAGCAATCCTAAGTAAAAATGCTGCACAAAAACTTAATTGATGTTTTTTTTTGTTTAGACGTCCTGCTACATTTCTTTTCACTGCCCCAGTATCTTGAATGTACTCTCCATGCTACTGTGCCCTGTTACTGTAACTACTGACGCCTTTACCATTTAGTGTCTCTTCCTTAATCAAATTTCTAAGAATACACACTGTATTTTTATGTCCCTATTTGATATGGACTATGTATTATGTGATGAGTGCATGCTTTTGGCGTTTGCTTCTCTCTTTTACAGTTTCCATGATATGCTTGAGTCTGTTTTTTCCAAATAAGATTCTGCATGATTATATTTTACTACTAGGACTTGTACAGAATCAGTTAATCTTATAAATTTCCTTTGCGTAATAAGAAATTCGTATTGCATTTTTAGTTTACACGTCCATGTCTGTAACATTTTTTCTTGTGGCACAAGTTTTGATTGTCGTACATTTGCAAAGTATATATTTGGATATTGCATATAAAAGTTTTATGTTGTATATGCTATTTTTAGCTTTGAAATGGAAAGATCTAACAAATGTACCTTGGTAGTGCCATGACTGGCAAGAGATGTTTGATTTTATTTAGACACAAACATGCAAATTTATACATTCATTCAGTCTGCATCAATAACAAACTAACGTGGCATGACAGTTAAACGTCATCTAAAACGTGTGCCAGTATTTTTGTAAGGATTATCTTTATGTGTTTTAAAGTTTTAAGTTTTAAAAATCATGATTGTGTCTGTCCACTTTTATTTATTAATTGTATTGTTGTATAGAGCAAACCTGAACCTAAATAAAACCTTAAGCATTTATTTATTCGTGTTTGTTCATATTTCTTCGAAATGGCAGAAGCAATGAGAGACGAATTGATAAACAGGCGAAAATCCGAGAGTTTAAGTTCGTATTTCTCACATTTATACCTCAAAAATAGCCATTTTATCGACTCCCTAGCGACAGGCGGCGACACATCGCTTCCTGCAGCGGGTAACCAGGCGGAAGTACGTCACGCGTGCCTGGGTGAAGGGTCGCGCGAGCGCTGTCGACTTCCTTTCCTGTTGTCGTCGGCCATAGCGAACCATCAGTAAGTTACATCCCAAATCCAAATCCATGGCCATCTGTAATAAAGTTAATATAGTAGGCCGCTTTTACTTGCTGTATAGAGAGCGAGTGGTTGCACTTCAAGTTTTAGATGCTTATTTGTGTTAATGTCGGACCTGATAAGAAGATTAATGTGTCGAAATGTAACGCAGCAGCTCGCGGTTTGGTGTCGGATGGAGTCAAGCGCCGAATACTTAATTCTGTTCCACCGCGAAGATCTTTACTTAATTTATACAATAATTGTGTATAAACTGTTACATACATGCTTGATATATCTGTATAAGATTTATGTATATATTAGTGTATGTGCTTGAAAAGGCATGCTTTTAGAGCTGACACCCATTTGGATGGACGGAAATAATGTTTAAAGAGTCACGAAAATGATCCTCTGTTAACCAAACAGCTTCTGCTCTTATACGGCTAAGTTCAGAGTGGTGCTATGTTCAGTACATTTTATTTTCAGTGCTTTAACATCATTTGGTAAAGTGCATCATTATTGATATGCCACTTTCACCATTTGGGCAGGATCCATTTCCAATCCCTATTCATAGATGTTTAGTTTATGTACAAAGTCTTTGACTTTAAGTTAATTTGTCAGAATTCCCTACTAGTAAATTCCACATTAGCATCATAAGACGATTGAGTAATGACTGCATTAGTGAGTCTGTTGTAATTCTAAAGGAAGTTTGACTTTTCCTTTTTGCAGAAATGGGCAAGTTTATGAAGCCTGGCAAGGTGGTGATGGTCCTGGCTGGACGTTATGCCGGACGCAAAGCTGTCATCGTGAAGGTATGGCTGCTTGAAAGTTGGCCATTTTGATTTTGGGTTGCTGTTTGAGCACAGATTACCAGTTTTAAGGCTGAAAGCTGGATATGTTTGTTGTCATACCTGTAAATGATCACTCTTTTATGCTTGACAATTGCTGACCCTGTTTCTATTTTTTTTTTTTAAAGAACATTGATGATGGCACAACCGACCGTCCCTACAGTCACGCTCTGGTGTCTGGCATTGACCGCTACCCTCGCAAAGTCACATCCAACATGGGCAAGAAGAGAGTGGCCAAGAGGTCCAAGATCAAGGCCTTTGTTAAGGTGTACAACTACAACCACCTGATGCCAACCAGGTACACAACAAACTCGGGGCATCATATCCAACATGATATTGCAGCTTGCACCTCATTTCAGTAATATTGGATGCATTGTGATTGTAAAGTCCATTTTCTTGGGTATTGGCATTATATTTCCAGCTTAAACATGATTTTATGAGTTTACTTAATGCTGCAAGTTTGTGCATAGAGGCCACTGTTGTCTTCTTGTAAGAATTATGGTTTAGCTGCTTATCTTGGGTCAGTTTTAACAATAGCGTGTGGTAAGTTTGGACACTATAAACAGGTTTTAATTTAGAAGAATGAAATTTAGTGACTAATAAAAACAGATTACCATTTGCTGAAAAACAGCATTTGGGTTTTTAAAATTGAGTGCTTATATGAGGGTAGTCTAAATCAGACAGACCAACCATTGCTTTTGCACATAATTACTTGTTAAGCTTTAATAAAGCCTTGTTCAGCTCAAAAGTCTTAATGAGGGCTCTGCTGATGGGCGAGCAGAATAAATACTGAACTTCAATGTTGTCATCTTAATGATGGGAACAATGTGGACATTTCCTAGCTGCTTATCAAGGTGTAATGAAAATTCAGTTGTCTTGTTGGTAAAGAGCCTCAGCTGGCCACATCTAGTTGCAGGGTGTATACCCATGGCTTTTTGGGGAGCCTTTAAAGTGACTACTCATTGTGGTTCTGTTTCAAGCTCTGAGTGGTATTATATGTTGTGCATTTTATATTCAGTGTTATAACATCTAGTGAGTATTCATTTCTACAATTTGAGGTTTTGCACAGATTTACTCACAATAACCTTAATGGACTGCTACAATAAAAATATTTATATGAAAATTAGTAATAGAAAAAAAACTGCGCTTTCTCTAATTAGCAATGGATATTTATTCAGTCTGGAATTTTGGGCTGAATTAGTGGTGCTGGTTGTGGATACCATCTTAATGTTGTTCATTCTTATGGGTGTGTTAGGGCAACTTGTGTGTTTTGCCTGTGATTTGATTGTTGATGTGTAGAAAGTTTTAAAGAAGTAGGGAGAAGAGGTGGATATTGCTGGCATAGGAAATTCAGGACTGGAATGTGCTGCATGTTGGCAAGCTGATTTTCTGAATGGTATTAGTATAAAACAGCAGAAACCTTTGAGTGGTAGCCAGTTAAGCTTTATAGTTCATGTACACACTTACAGTTCGCCATAAACAATTTCATTCCCTCCATAACAGGTACTCCGTTGACATCCCTCTGGACAAGACTGTTGTCAACAAGGATGTGTTCAGGGATCCTGCTCTGAAACGCAAAGCCAGGAGGGAGGCCAAGGTTAAGTTTGAGGAGAGGTAAGGTGTTTGCTGTGCAAGTTTTTTAAATTAGGCCCAGAGGTTTAAGATTTCTACAGTTACACACACATTTTAGAACAGAATGTGTGTGACAGTTTTGTAATTTCTTTTCTAAGCTTCTGCTGTTACTAATGAATCTTTCCTGATCTTTTTACAGATACAAGACCGGCAAGAACAAATGGTTCTTCCAGAAGCTCCGATTCTAAACTTTTGTTGGTTACTTTAATAAAGTCTGTAAAAATCTTTCTGGTTTCCAAATTTTGTGATATTGATAATGATATTTGTTTACGGCTGTATATGTTAATTTAAGGCAGTATTGGATGATTAACAAATATCAAATAGTGAAAGTCCAACAAAACTTCTGGAAACTGATGTAATTTTATTTATTTGCATTAAATAATGGATTTGGGATAGAAAACCTTCATTTTCCCTTGAGCTACCAGCTCTCTGTATGTTGAACCAACATGTGACTCTGGTTACATTTAGTTACGTTTAAAAGTCTCTATAAAAAAAACTGTTGTGCAAAATATACACTTGAGGCCAATTTCCCAGTTGAGTATTAAGCCTGGTCCTAGACTAGTTTAGAGTTTGAATACTAAGTCTCCATTGGTATTACAACTTAGTCTAAGACTAGGTTTAAGCCATGAGCAAGTAACCAGCCCTTGAAGTTCTGTAGCTATGGCAACTTCTGTGAAAGAAAAAAATAAGGATAGAATTGCCAGGTGAAGTGTTTTTGTTTTGCATGTTTACCTATGAACAAAAAAAGAGCAGTTCTTATAAAGCAGGGTCATACTTTCACATATTACCTTTTCCCCATTAGGATCTAAATTTTATGAAGGTGTTTTATCTTAAGATTAAACTTGATTTGTATTATTACTTAAAATGGCTAAACAGCCATACACAACTTTATTTTAGCTCCAGTGTCCTGCAGTACGTCAGAGATCCGCTGGAGGCGAGTTGCAGGAGGTGGGAAAAGGCAAAACATGGAGTCGACAGTCAAATGCATTACTGAATACAAACGGGGTAATATATATATGATAACGGCACAAAAAGTTGATCATTCAAACATCGTCTTGTGAACATAAAATCTATTATTCTACCAATAGTTAACACAATATTTTATGGTTTATATATCTACAGTATAACCTATGTGGCTTCTTTGTCCTGGAGCCACGTCGTATTGTGTCTATACTTGTATATGGCTGAGAACATTTTTAACTATGGAGTGTAATTACAATTATTGTATATAATTATTTTAATTACAATCACATTTATTAAATCATATCCGTTCTTCCACAATATACATACAACTACTGGGGTGGGTCAGTACATTCAGTAAATAGAAATCGACCTGCTAAGTTTATTTGTGTTCATTAAAATGAACGATATTTTCAGCATTGTTGGATGATAGTCTCTCATAATTTTAAGAGATTTTCTCACAAAAAAGAAACTATCGTAGAACTGTCTCACTTTTGTGTCCATTCTTATATATATATATATATATATATATATATATATATATATATATATATATATATATATATATATATATAATTAGAAATGGTATGGTAAATGTAGAAGCTTCTGTTTCAAAATAACGCTTACTCTTTTTAACGAAGTAAATTACAGAAATTACTCTTTAATAATTTGCCAAAAAATTAGACAAAAATACAAATATGATTGCCTCTGATATGTCATGTATATCCACCAGCGACTATTGCGGTTTTAAATGTAAAGGTAGTATTAATACTGGAGTAACGTTACAGACCCGGCGCCAGCAGAGGCCGCAGTGCGGTGACGCGGCGCTAGAAGCGCCCCTTGCGGTTCTGGCGCAGTTCGAGAGCAAAACGTGTTTTGGTGCGTGAGGCAGAAAGTCACAAAGCTCGGCTTGTGAAATGAACTGCAGCATGGCGTAGAGCAGCACAAGGACGAGGATCTCTCCAGGCTCGACCCCAACGGCGAGGCGCACGACTTGTCGCCTGAAAAGCAGGAAACCATCTGCGTTTTCTTGAAGATGAGATTGGCCTGGAGGGCGGCCAGCTTCCTTACTAGCGACGAGTTGGTTTGGTGACGTAATATTCGCTTTTAAGGCCATTTTCAGGCTGAGTGTGGATGGTGTGACTGTTCCAGTATTAAACCTGCCTGTTTTTAAATAAAACGGCACCATTCTTTTTGTTGGGTAGATGGTGCCTGGCTTAAACAGTCAGCCAGTGATAGGGCCAAGAAAACAAACCAACATTATCCAGGCTTAAGGGGCCCAGTAGTTGTGTGTATGTATGTGTGTGTGTGTGTGTGTGTGTGTGTGTGTGTGTGTGTGTGTGTGTGTTCTTGTACTTGCTACTTAGTGAGAACTAAAATGAGTTTTTAACCAGCAGAGTGAGGACATTTTGGGAAGTGAGGACTTTTTTAGTGGTCCTCACTTCTTTATACTGCTTTTACCAAAAAATACTAGTTTATTATATTAATATTAATATTAGTTTTGGTTACTTTGATATGTTAGCTATATGGGTTAGGTGGTATTATTTAGGATACAGTAATATAGAAGTCAATGGAGCTCCTCACTATTATATACGTACAAGGATGTGTGGGTGTGTTTGTGTGTAGAGGGTTATGTGTGTGTGTGTGTGTGTAGAGGGTTGTGTGTGTGTATGTATGTATGTATGTATATATGTGTGTGTGTGTACGTTTGTTTGGTGTGTAGTGTAAGGTCTCTGAGGTGGTGTTTAGTGTGTATAGAGGGTGTGTGTACGTGTAGAGGGTTTTGTTTGTGTGTGTGTGTAGAGGGGTGTATATATATATGTTTGTGTACCTTTGTTTGGGGTGTAGTGTAAAGTCTTTGGGGTGGTGGTGTTTGGTGTGTGTAGAGGGTTGTATGTTTGTTTGTTTTTGTGTGTGTGTGTGTACATTTTGTTTGGTGTGTAGTGTAAGCTCTTGGAGATGGTGGTGCTTGGTGTGTAATGAGGGTATAAAGCAGTTGCATTGTCTATGTGATTTGATTGGTGTGTTGGTGCCATGGTCTTACTATGTGTTTGTAGTGTGTGGCAGCGTTCTTGGTGTGTGGGGTGAGTTGGTTGGCAGTTGGGAGGGTGGTGTGTGTGTGTGCAGTTTTGGGTGTTGGCTGTGTGTGTGTGTGGCAGTTTTGGGGGTGCAAGTTCTGGTGTGTGGGTGGGGTTACTGGTGTGTGTAGTGGTTTAGATTCTTGGTGTAGTGTTTGTGTGGGTAGTGTGGTCGGGATTCTTAGTGTAATGTGTGTGTGTGTGTGCAGATTTGGTATGTATTCTGGCAGTGTTTTTGGGTTGTATTTTGTGTGTAGTGTAAGCAGAATTTATGGTGTGTATTTTTGTATGTGTGTGGAGAGGTGTTGGTTGGTGTGTCTCTAGGAATTTTTGCGGTGTATTTCTGTGTGTGTGTGTGGGTTTACAGGATACTGTGGTCAGGTTTTTGGTGTGTGGGTAGGGGTGTGTGGGACAGATAAGGCATCAGTGAACAGTGAGGGTGATACACTGCTGCCCCAGCTCTCCTCTCACACACACACACACACACACACAGTGGGAGGCTCCTAACTTACTAGATGTTACCTTAATGTGGAGAGTGATAAAAGCAGTATTGGCAGCAGAAATGACATCCTTGTGAATGGCACTGTTAATGTGAACACAGACACACACACATTTTTAGTGTTCAATTTGCGCAAGCATTTTATAATGTTTTGGACACACCGTGTGTGCTGCAGTCAAGCTAATGCTACCTTCTAACAGATTATAATGTGGGTGGAAACAACGCCTCTTTTATCTTGCTGTTTTTTTCTCTTACTCCCACTCTCACTCTCTCTCTCTCAGTTTGCCAGGATGGCTGAGGGTCCTGCCGTCTCGTCCTCAGTTGCCATCACACCGGTTCAGCAGATGCTACGCTCAACTGGGGGCCTACTGACGTCACTGTTCGTGAGAAGAAAAGCCCCTCATCGCGCCCTCCATTATCATCATCATTCGGTTTTATTTTGCCCACCATAGCCGGCAGTTAATGGAACGTGAATCTAAAACTGACATTCAGAACCTCAAGTTTAATACAGTATTTAATTTATATTTTACAATCTCTTATTTAAAAGAAAATCTTTAGACTACAAACCTTCAGCAAACTATAAGGGCTAAAAACAAATCCAGAACCCCCCCAAAAAACAAAATTAATCGCACCGAGGTAATTGTGGTATTGACGTCATATCGCCCAGCCCTGTCCCTCCACATGCTTTAGTGAGCTGGTTCTTTTCTGCCCACTGCAGTGACGCCGCTAGACGTGGTGAAGATCAGACTGCAGGCCCAGCAGACTCCGTTCTACCAGGGTATGGGCATGTGCTAAGCCTGGAACAGGCACGGCAGGGGACTTTATCCCCAACTTGGTTTATTATTATGGTTGTTGAGCGATTGACCTTGTTGCACTAACATCTCCTGTTTTTATAGCTTTTAAATGAGGTCACTATGAGTGTGTGTTTGTGTATTGAAATGTTATGCACACTAACTGCTTTTTAAGGTGGTATTTATTTCTGCTGAAGCTACTGATCTTTTTAGGGTGTAACAATACAAATATTTCACAATGCATTAAATATTTCAAATTTATATGATAATGATATGTCGTTGCGGGTCATTTTAATTTTTTGTTAAAAAAACAATTAATGGCCCTTGATGTTGGTCTGACAGTATTAGAAGTATTTAACCAATGAAATGTTTGAAACGTCATTCATATATTTATATACAATGTCTATATATTTAGTATATGCATCGCTTTTTAAAAAAAATTTCTCAAAAATAAACATTTAGGACATAAAAGGTCATCGACAGCGGAACAACATCAAGGACTAACAGGCGTCATGCATATGTTATGATTACATGCACAACAGAAGTCTTCCAATTATTACTTTTTTCTTATCATGCCCTAAATGGGGTTGCCTTAGTGACATACTTTTATAATCAGAGTTTGATTTTCTTGCAGTTTGCGTGCAGAGCTTGACCCATAATCGTATTTTGTCAGTTTTTCCATATGATTCGTCATGTATGCGGTAAATGCAGGATTTAGCACTTGTATTAAACTAGGCAATAAGCTACAATTTATTGTTACACCCTTATTGCTCTCTTGTTGTGCTGTTGCTTTATTAATATTATTAACTAGCATCCAAGACAAACCGATGTGTTTAAAAAGATTGCTGCAGATGCTCTCTTTCCCTCTCTCTCTCTCTCTCTTCCCTCTCTCACTCTCTCTCATTTGTAGCAGGATTTTCTACTGAGCCGCAGGCCTTGGAAGAGAATAATTCAGCCGGCCAAAGTGTGGGTGGAGCTTGTGTTGACTCAGCAGCGTGAGACTCCGGGTTTCAAGGCCAGAGTTCAGCCTCCCGTCTAATTTGACCCTCCTGATTTCATTCATCTACTAATTGACCTGGACGCGTAAGAGGAGCGAGAGCGCTAATCTCTGCAGGGCCGTGACCCTCCCGCAGCTGAGTTTGACACCGCCGTATTAACGCTTTCACCCCACGCAACGCTGCTGGCACTCATTCACATGCCATGCTAACTATTAATACTTTAAATCTTACACTTCTCGGGCCACAGTTCTAGTTTCTGAGAGTTTTTTGGAATTTGCCAAAATCCCATGTTCACTGTTGCAGTACCTCATGTAGTTGAAAATGAAGTCCACCTATTTAAACCGCTCAGGTTTCGGGGAGTGCTCTACCACTTCTCACTCAGTTCACTCTCAATTCAGAGCCATAGTAAGTCGGCCTTTGTGGCGGTTGGGAGAGACAGTTGGTGCAGAAAATTTAAGTGAGCGATTGTCATTGTGAACACCAGTCGTAACCCAAATCTGCTCAGACCAGCCAGTAAATATGAATATTTTAATTTGTCTGGCTAATACGATGTCGTATGCAGGCCAAAGTATGAATGGAGTATGTACACCATCGCTGGGGATTAGTGGTTGTTTGTGCCAACCATCAGAGATTAACTCATTAAAGCAGCTGCGCTTTTCCTCCTCCCTGTCTGTGTCCTGACCACAGACGTTGCCCTTGACAAACTTAACGCAAATATTAGGCGTCGAGGACGAGAGCGTTATTCACATTGACAGGGAATAACCAAGTTCAAGGAAATTGACCAGGAAAATACGCCTCACGTGTCTGTACAGGCTCACAGAAAGCTCAATACAAACCATCCAGCCATCCAGTCCGGGAACAAACCCTGACACCCCCCCACCTCCCCAGCCGACCAAAAATAACTCCTGCTTGTTTTTGCCAGAGCTGGACAGGATGCGTTTACTTTGGGCTGTTTGTCTGGCCTGTGTGTTCTTGGCCATTTCCATGACTGTTGGGATATATTTTTAGCTTTTTTATCTCGTTTGCTGGAAAGACTGCCTGATGCTTATGGGACGCCTGGCTGAAGATGCATTAGAGATGTCTAGGGATCACACAATTTGCTGGACTGCTGGCCTTTTCATTTTTATAACCATTATACATTTGTTGTTTCAAAAAATTCGCTTTTTGATTTTATTGTCTATAAAGAATGCCTTTTCTGTGGTTTCAGGGAAGTGCTTTCACTGTACGGGCTGATGGACCACATGTACGGTGTCGAATATGACCACTTGCAGCACCCGGTACAAAACCCCAACACACCCCCCAGTGGGACCTTGGTAAGCTACCGCCCTTCTCAAAAGCACAACGATACACAAAAATTCCAGCGTTAAATCTCCACGTTAAAACGTGGTCTGGGACGGCTATGCTTTTTTGTTCCTTTAAGGATGCCTTTGTGAAAATCACGCGGCACGAGGGTCTGAGGTCTCTGTGGAGCGGCCTTCCACCCACACTGTGAGTCGATCACGAGTACTGCATCAAGCATCACAATCGCACGCTTAAAGTCCATTTAAAAGCAAATAAATATAGTTGGACGATGTATGAACATCTTTAAAGACATTACTATCCATCTAAGCATGCGTTTACCATGAATATATTGTTGTACAGAAATGTCTGGCAAACACGCCTCGCTCTATGCAGTGTGATGGCAGTTCCAGCTACAATCATCTACTTCACTTGTTACGACCAGCTGAGGGACTTCCTACGCTACAGCATGGGTTGCCAAGGCAGCCACGCGGCCCCCTGATTAAGTGGCAGTCGGGCGAAGTGAGTGATTCTCACACACTAACTCACCACACTGTGTGTGTGTGTGAGCTTGCGTTTGAGTGTGTCTGACAGCGGCGGCCGAGTGCTGTTGTCTGTGCTCAAGTGCAGTGTCCAGACTTACACTTACACGCCCGGCCCAGCCTGCCCAATTAAGCGGCCGTGATTGGGAGCTGCATGGTGTGCGAGGGCAGAATAAACACTAATCAGAGTTGTGTTTATGACCCTGGCGGCGTGCTTGTTTACAGAGCTCTAACGCATTACAGATAAACCAGCGGGGTGCATTCCCACTACTGTATTTCCAAGAGGAGCCTTACAGATACTGGGTGCAAATATTTATTCAGATCCGAGTTCTTAAAGCCGAGGAGTTTCTCAACCGTATTGTCGCAATTCCCCAGGCAGTACACACTGAACGTAACGTGCCCTTTTGATCTGCAAGCTGTATTCAGTAATGTAATAATGGTGAACATAGATTAATGTGTGTATTGAATGGAATGACATTTATTGTTATTGGCCAAATATAAATATTTGTGTCTTTGGAATAGTACAGACACGATCTTAAGTCCAACACATGCATATGCTCAGTATATTAAGCTACACACACACAGCAGGGGTCTCAAACCTGTCCAGAAAGGGCCGCTGTGGGTGCAGGTTTTCATTCCAACCAAGAAGAAGCCACATCCCTGAGTAACTGAAAACCAAGACCAACTGATTACAGAGATGGAATCAGGTGTGCCTCCTGCTTGGTTGGAATGAAAACCTGCACCCACAGCGGCCCTTTCTGGACAGGTTTGAGACCCATGCAATAAAGTATAAAGACAAGCATAATCCCAATGATGTTGCCCCTTTTTACGTATTATAGATGCTGTGAATGACGATAAAAACATGAGATTAAATCTTAGGTCTTTTATGAGTGTGACCAGTTACACAGAGGTACGACCGTGAAAATCATGATCTCCACGCTAGGCGTTACTGTAAAAAATGCTTTGATCACTGTCATGTTAACGTGCTTTTTTTCATTTACTTCTTGAGAAGATAATTTATTAATTAGTGAGTAAGAGGCAATGTGTTACTATACCATTTAGGAGCTTAAAATAATAAATATATTGTGGTTCTTCCCAGTAACGTGCAACATCAGGAATAAAATTCATGTAGAATGTAAATTCTGAGTTGAAGTAATGAGTATTTCCAGTTTCAGTTCCAGACTACTTGAAACTTGAAGGCAGCAACTGAACTGAACTATTTTTTTACTTAAACCAAATGAATTTTTCGTGTGTGATTCGCGTTTTTTAAACTGTGTTGGTGCAGTCGGAGCGGTGACTGTGATCAGTCCCCTGGAGTTGATCCGAACTAAGATGCAGTCCAGACAGCTGTCCTACAGAGACCTACATCTGTGTATCCGCTCGGCCGTGGTGCGGGGTGGCTGGCTGTCGCTGTGGAGGGGCTGGGGGCCCACCGTCCTGCGTGACGTCCCCTTCTCAGGTTAGTTCACCTGACCCACCCCTTGCCCCCTCCCCTAAACTGTCAAACCCATCAAACTGCTTGAAAGTTAGCACAAATGCAAAGTTGCATCAGTTTGTGCGTGGAATACAATGCAACTGAAGGCTAATACCCAGGGCTTGTCGATATGACCACTGAATTTCAACCAATGAATTACTGCCACATCATGAAGATTAATTAAGATTATTTTTCAATTTATATAAAATGCTAATAAGTATATGAGTGCATTATTGTGAACAGAGATTTTGCTTATTTGTGTGTTTCTCCAGCCCTCTACTGGTTTAACTACGAGCTGGTAAAAGCGATGTTGTATGAGCGGTGCTCGACCTCGCAGGCCTCCTTCAGCATCAGTTTCACGGCAGGCGCTGTATCTGGGGCGGTGAGTTCTGCTGATTCTTAGCTTTGATTTGATTTATTGATCTGTGCAGAGCTTGTTCATTTTAAGTTTGTTTGAAGGATGTCTCATTGGAAGGAACTACAAATCTAAGTTTTAATATATTAAATCTGTTATGTACAGATGTACGTGTCGTGTGCGTGTCGGGCCATAACACATGAATTACATAACCCGTTTACAGCCAGATACTATTAATTCTTGGCAGTTAGCAGATGAAGTGATACCAAATTGACCTATCGCTAATATCATAAAATATTAATAAGGACAGTTTGGTGATGACATAACCTACATAATATGCAATACTCGGATAATAAAAGAGGTATTAAGGAATTGACTCCTGTGAAGATCAATATTCTTCCTCGTACCCTGATGGCTTTATCAAGCAGGCAACGTAAGAGTGCTAGAGAGGTTACAGTTTAATCTGTGGCTTGCTTCAGGTCTACGTAACAGCATTTACAGCCTGTGAACTCTTAACAGAGTTGCCATTACATAACATTATCTTATCTGCTCCTTCTGCTCGGCTAATCAAACGTTCGCCTGTCACTGGGGAAAAATTGAGGACGGGGCCAAGATTAGGCCAGTAAAGAAGCCTCAACTTTGCAACATAAAGTGACCTTGAAAACCTGTAGGATAAGTGCTGTAGAGGTGGAGGATTGTGGGATTTTTTTTTTCTCATGGAAATTTGACACTAAGCTTTTGTTAGAATGGTTTATGCCAACGTCCCTAAAGCTGTTTGACAATGGCATACCAGTACCCAACCTGGCTATACCGGATTTATAGGTGTGGTTGAGTCCAGACAGCTACAGTATGTCTTTATTATTAATATATAATACACAAGTAGTGGTGACTGTTCATCAGTTAACTGGTCTGTGTTCATAAGCTTTGCTTTCTAATAAGTCTGGCCTCCGTCCTGTGCAGATCGCAGCAGTGATGACGTTGCCGTTCGACGTGGTAAAAACGCGAAGGCAGATCCAGCTGGGAGAGATGGAGACTCTCAGAGGTATGATTGCCGAAAATAAACTTGCTCCTTCTCCAAAAGTAATGGTCGGCCTCTACTTTTAGTAACTTGCTGGTGTCAAGTTAAAGCCTAAAGACTGGTGCCATGTCCAGTTTGTAGGGCTGTGCAATATGACCAAAATCCCCTATCCCGATGTCATTTCGTATCTGAATAACGATATATATCATGATATAGTACGTTTTCTGTAAATTCAGTGGGTCTTTGGCGAGCAAAATCTTGTGTCTGTGAGCGCTCAACTCTGCTTACATGCGCTCGGAGTACTCCACACACGCTCATGTGGAACGCCAAAGATGTCACAGTTCACCTCGATTTTTACACAGTTGACATTAGGCCAATTTATGAAGCCAATCTGTAAATGTGCGCACGCTCAATTGATAAATATTTCAGCTATTGTTGTGATATGTTTTTATATTTTAATTTATTTGAAAATTTTTGCAGCCCCTTTGAAGAAACCTTCGTCCACATGGCACATAATGAAGAGCATTTGGAGCGAGATGGGATACCGTGGCCTGTTTGCAGGTACTGTCTGGAGCTTTGGCTTATAAAACTAACCTTACAAAAGCTACTTAGAAGCAGTGTTGTTGTAGTGTAAGCCTTATTCCTGGCAGCATTCACTGGCTAAAAGTCAAATCTCGTTTATAACAATAGCAGACAAGTCTTCGCTGATGGCGGCAAACCCAAATCTTTTACCTATTTACTCTGAGAAGTTTTGAAATGGCAAGCATGAGTCATTCACGTTTGTCTTGAGAGTAACCGTAATAACTGGCAGCTCAACATAAAGTTGGGATTATAAATTGTATAAATGTGTAAAATATATGTGCTGAATAATATCTAACATCACATCATGTCAGTTTTCAATGCCGTCTTTTGTTTCTTATTGCCGCCCACCTTCAGGGTTCCTCCCTCGTGTGATTAAAGTGGCCCCGGCCTGCGCGGTCATGATCAGCACGTACGAGTTTGGCAAGTCCTTCTTCCAACGCCGCAACGAGGAACTCAAACAGAAATGAGGGAGATGATGTTGATTACCTCTTTTTTTTTTTTGCTACCAACACCATCTCCCTCTCTCCCTCTCTCTCTCTCGCTATGGAGAAGCTGCCTTCACTTGGATCCCAGTCT
The DNA here is from genome assembly GCA_032718565.1 of Distichodus sexfasciatus. NCBI lineage: Eukaryota > Metazoa > Chordata > Actinopteri > Characiformes > Distichodontidae > Distichodus > Distichodus sexfasciatus. The sequence goes on along the minus strand of JAVGVS010000354.1, from coordinate 299,555 downwards.
TAGCCGAGGATGTTGAATAAATCTGTATTTGAAGAAAAGAGAGCATAGAGCTGTGGAACTTTTACAAGAGTCAGAATAAATCTGGGGATTTTTTTTTTTTTTGAGCCTGACACACTAAAGCCCATACTGGTGTCCTTAAAAATGCTGGAGAGTGAAGCACGGCATCGAAGCATGCGAGCAAAGCTGCTACCCTCGCATGTTAAACTACGACGACAGGATGTGCTTTAAGAGAGACTTCAGGGATTTCGTTTTAGACTTGTTTGTCTCTTCGAGCGTCTCATAGATGTACTGGACTTCTGTCTACTTTGATGTATCTGCAAATGTGTCCAGTGGCTTTTGGGGGCGCCAAGACTGAACTTGGGGGATTACTGTACTCTAGCGCACCCTGCTGTCCATGCACTGGAACCACAACACAAAACTTAAGCATCTGGGGAGAAAATGGCTGAATACAGAAACACATTATGATTGTCATTCCTGCTCTTTTTCTTTTTTTATAGTGCCAGTAAATGTGTTTTTGTTTTCCCTTCGCTCCATATTTCCCCCTTTGGTAAATCCTGCCTTTAATGAACTAAATGGTTCAGTAAATCGTCACCCACTTGACTAAAAGTGAGATCTGTAAGTCCTGATTGTAGTAGTTGTGACTTACAGTTTCTTCTCACTTTTGGTCCTGTTAAACAGCTGTTAATGTTTTTTTTCAGGTAGGTGAGTCAGGGTTCAGAAAGTAAAAACCTTTACACGTGCAACTTAATACACAAGACGGACTCGTATCAGTCCATCTAAGGGACTCAGCCAAGCGTGCATGACTAAGCGATCTACATTAGCCTCTTGATATGGAATGCATATTTAACGTTAAAGGCTAAAGGCCTGCTAGAACTTTTACTTTCTGAAATCAGACACTGCAGGTCTGTGTTATGGCTTGGAAAGCTTTCTATACAAACCACTGAAGTACGTCATGCATATGCACTGAGGATGTTCAGGGCTGAACCTTTATTTCTAAATGTGTCTGTTCCATTATGTACTGTCCATAAAGAGTAACCTTTTATAACAGGTTAAATAATTTCAGGTTGCTGGATAATAATGGGCAGATGTTCTCTTTAATAAACCAAAATCAGCACATCATTTTCTGGGAAATTGGCATTTTCAGGTCTCATGGTACGTAAGACAACAAGCTGTGAGAATGCGTGCAGTTACATTGCTACTACTGTGCATAAGGGTAGATGTTGGGTAATATATTTTTCACTTAAATATTCAGATGGCCTGGGTACTAGTTTGCAAGTGATGCAGAACTTGAATGAAAAGTGTAGTTTTGTTGTGAAATGTCACTGTTTTTAAGGCTGCGCACACAATGCTGTTTATCATAAAGAAAATGTTTCCTTTGGGACTTTATGGGTTCTTCTTGTTTTGCATTTTAAAGTAAAGGATTTTATTTGCCATTAGGCATCATCACCTGTGTGTTTGTTGATTCTGTGTTATTTCCGCTTTAAAAGAAAATTATACTGCAAGAAAATTTAAGTTTTTATGGAGAACTTGGCAAACCCTCATTTAAGTGTCAAATTTTTGCCTAGTTAACACACCACGACCCACGGTGCACCACAACAACTTTGCATTTGACCGATCCATGAAGGAGCGGTGGGCAGCTGATGGGCAGCACTTAGCGAACAGTGCTTGCACATGGCACCTTGCTCATGAGTACCTCAGTGGTACCCTTTTCTGGTCCTGGACTTGAACCGGTGACCTTCCTATCATAGGGCCGCCTCCCTAACTTTTAAGCTACCGACTTCCCCGGAATTGAGCATTACCAGAGGTGGGTAGAGTAGCCAAAAATCAAGTAGGAGTATTGTTACTTTAGAATAATATTACTCAAGTAAAAGTTAAAAAGTAGTCATTCAAAAAATTTACTCAAGTAAGAGTAAAAAGTACTTGGTGAAAAAACTACTCGAGTACTGAGTAACTTCTGAGTAAATTAAAGATTAATTGGTTTATCATATAATCAAATTTGCAAAAATATAAAATAACAATGTACAATGTGTTTGGATATTACCAAACAATATTACATAATTTTTTAAATCTATACAAAGTAACAAATTAAGGCTAATTCAACCACAGTAAACAGTATAATAATCTGTAATTTAATAACTTTTTAGTTTAAACAAAAAGACTCAGCAGGCAGAGATTACATAGTAAAACAAGAACAAGTCTGTCTGTGCATAAACTGTCTTGTTTGTGTGTGTTGTGTGTCTGACAGATGGGTCGTTCTTGAACGATTCGTTCATTTTGAACGAATCTTTAATGTGACTCGGGAAGAACGAGTCGTCTCGTGGGAGTGATTCGCGCAACTTCCTATAGTTTCTGTATTGGAATTATTGATTCACCTGTTTCGAGTCTTCGGGTTTCGAGTAGTACTGAGCCGGTAAGTGGTCACGTGACAAAAGAACGAACGACTCGAAAGACTCGAGAGATGAACTAATCAATTCTGTTTCCGGCTCAGACTGCGTTGGTTAGCTAATTGGGCTGTCACGTGATGAACGAACGACTCAAACCCGAAAACTTGTCAGATAAGAGGCGAGGTGAGCGAATCATAGACTAAAGACCCAGGTAAACAATGAATTAATATTTTCTGTTTATTATAGCATTATAGTTTTGTCTTGTTTGTAGTATGATCAACGTTTGTGTAAGCAGTAGATGTGTTAGGGAGGTAACAGGTAACATTTTAATTATATTTTGCTAAAATGAACGAAATGACTCGAAAAAAGATTCGTTCATTTTGCTGAACGAGACTCAAAGGTCCGAGTCGGTAAAATGATCCGAACTTCCCATCACTAGTGTCTGTCTGTATGTATGTATGTATGTACGTTATTTCTCCACAAACATACTCAAGTAAAAGTAAGAAGTATGTTGTATAAAAACTACTCTTACAAGTACAGTTTATCCAAAAAGTTACTCAAGTAAATGTAACGGAGTAAATGTAGCGCGTTACTACCCACCTCTGAGCGTTACTTTGTTGTGGCAATCTTTGTAACATGGTTACAAAACATGTACATGTACGACATGTAGAGAATTTTTCAAGGTTTAATAAAAAGACAAATAAATATCTCGTTTGACTGCAAAAGAACTTCCGAAAGATTTAGCAGACTGGAGTGATGCTGTGATGCGACACCTGAACAAATCCGACCATGGTAGAGTCAGCATAAGACAAAAAGGTCCTGCTTCCTTGTCACAAAGTTCAGCATCTTAAGTTTCCTAATGAACATTTTAACAATCTTGGTGTATTTTGCTCACAAATACTATGAACGGAAGAAGTCAAAATAGAACCTTAAAAAAAGTACTGAAAAGAAAGGTCATCTGTAACTTTATGCTGATCAGTTCATGTACTGTTCCATTTACTATTTACAGTAATAAACATTTAAGCAAGTATGTTAGCTATAAGTGGAAACACATCTGACACCTATGACGTTCAGTGTCCCGGCAGAGTGAATTTGTCCCCTGGGACAGACCTGATAAAACCAGGACAGGTGGCAGGCCTAATAATAAGCCATTTCTACTTTTTGGGTTTTTTTAAATTTACATTTAGTTTCCAATTTTATCAGTCAAATACAAATACATTTCATTGCAATGTTATATAGTGTATGTATGACGTGACGAATCTGGTAGTTCTCTCACTGCGCCCATAGATGGCGCTGCGGCGTGGACGCGCGTACTGAGTCTGGTATAAAAGCACTGCGCGCTCGCGTCAACGTTCTCTTTCAATCGGACCCGAGACAAGATGGTGAGTCTGGAACCGGCTGCTCCACAGAGACGCCTCAATCTCACATTCATCTGATTCATCCGCTCTTCTGCGGGACTGGTTTTATCCTCAGCGTGTAGTGTAGAGTCAGTTTAACATTTTAGCAGTGATATTTAGCACCAGGCGTGATTACTGAGTTATTTTAGGCCTTTCAGGCTTTTGCGGCCTGCGCCGTGGGCTTTTAGTTCCGTGTGTAGTGACGCTCCAGGTTGGGTTTTAGTCTTTAATAAAAGTAGGCGAGGTTATAGATTTAGTTAAGTTTATGTTTGAGGTTTTTTTTTTGGGAGCATTCCTGTTATATTTTGAGGTATTATGATCTGCGCTAGCATGTCCTGCTAAAGTCATTAGCTCTGTATAAGACAACGTGGTGCGGCGTGCTGCGTGTATCTTGTATGTATGTAACGTTAGTGATTTAAATGTTGATTTTTATTTGATACGCAATTAAGTTTGTGCAATTGTGATCATTGTTACAGATGTAGCAGTGAATTGATTAAAAGTTAACTTCGTTTAGAGTTTAGCTGGCAATCGAATCAGATGAGTTACAGTATTTCTTTTTGGACATGTTTCTCAGCCATACTGAATGATATAGAAATGCACAAGTTGGGATTTAGGGTAAAAGTCACGTTTGGGCATCATTCATTGCTTCGTTTATATATTATTGTGAACCAGAGACTAAATGCTTTGTTTTTGCTTTCCTTCCTTCTATAGTCTCACCGTAAGTTTTCGGCTCCGCGTCACGGATCTCTGGGCTTCCTGCCCCGCAAGAGGAGCAGCCGCCATCGCGGTAAAGTGAAGAGCTTCCCCAAGGATGATGCCAGCAAACCCGTCCACCTCACCGCCTTCCTGGGCTACAAGGCTGGTATGACCCACATCGTGCGTGAGGTCGACAGACCCGGCTCAAGTGAGTTTGAAGTCTCTTTTCATTTGTTGGCAGTTGTCAGTAGGTTGGGTCTGCCAGTGATGAAACTCTCGACGGGCGGACATAACGGGCAAAAAGCCCCTGCTGAGTGTCGAGTGCTGAGAGCAGTCTCCACTTTTACTTGCATGTTTCCATTTTTTTGTGGGTATGGCTTTTTTTTTTTTTTGCATTTTAAAGGTGTTTAGACTGGCAAGTTTTTCTTCTTTTTGAACACGGAGGCCAAATTGTGTAAGGGAAAAAAAGGTTACTGTAAGTGGAAACGGGATGTATCAGCCTCATACCAAATTGTTTAAAACATAAAGTGAGCTTCATTGGCTGACTTAGCCATGTTGCTTTTCATTCCATTCTATGAAACTGTCTGAAGAGGTGGCCTTATTGTAAGGTGGGATTAGATTTATAGCTTTTTATTTGCTTCAAATAAATATCAAAGTTAAGTGATTCATTCTGAACTTGCCATAATTCTGCTGGCATGAGTGGTTCATTTGACTTGACTGCCATAATTTGGTCAGGCATAAATTAATAAATCTCTAGTAACAAATGTTTAATTTCTTCTGATTGCTTGTCACATTGTTTGCTGCAGAGGTGAACAAAAAGGAGGTGGTCGAAGCCGTCACCATTGTTGAAACTCCACCCATGATTGTGGTTGGCATTGTGGGATACGTTATGACCCCTCGTGGCCTGCGCTCCTTCAAGACCATCTTTGCTGAGCACATGAGTGATGAGTGCAGGAGGCGCTTCTACAAGAACTGGTGAGTCTGGAGTTTTGCGTCTCACTGGCCATTTTGGAGCTGAAATGTTGCTGCCCAGTGTGAACCTTCCTATGATTCCCTGAGCCAGTCTAACATGTCGGTGTGGTGTAGCTCCGCTCGGGTGCTTTGTGCCCCGATGAGCTCCGGGCTCCTCTGGCCGGCGGAAAGGGCTCCTTAGAAGCCGAGCCATGAGCTGAAAAGACCCACTGCAGCTGTCTACGCCCCCTTGCCTCGTCGAGGTCGGGCTAGCGGCTCGGCGCAGTTGCCTTCCTCTGGCCCTGTGGCTATGAAGGGGCTGTGCCAACCTCCCTGTGCTTCCGTTTGTGCCCCTGTGGCGCATCTACAGGTATAAGTCCAAGAAGAAGGCCTTCACCAAATACAGCAAGAAGTGGCAGGATGAGGAGGGCAAGAAGCAGCTGGAGAAAGACTTTGCTGCCATGAAGAAGTACTGTCAGATCGTCCGCATCATCGCCCACACTCAGGTGAGCTTTCTGTGGGCCGTACATTAGTTTATTCCCTCAACAGGATTCTGTTGGCTGACTCTAAAATGCGCTTGATGTAAATGGCTCTAAATTCCTTAAGTATACTAGAAGAGCTTGAAATTAGGACATTGTTAGACTGAGATATCAAAGTAATAATGTTAGGGCGGTGCAGTTGGATTTAATCAAGCATTAAGAACCTTAACAGCTTTGCTCCTGTCGTATTAAGTTTGTTAATTTTCATCTTGTTTTCCCCAGTGTTATGTTCCATCGCCTTAAAATTTATTATAGTTGACACATGACTTTGCCCCATCCTGTCTGTCTCAGTCATCCTTTTTATTCACAGCATTTATGCCTATTGGTATAGCAGTGTTCTAACTTCTCTTCTGGTACCTTCAGATGCGTCTGCTGCCTCACAGACAGAAGAAAGCCCACCTGATGGAGATTCAGCTGAACGGTGGCACCATCCCTCAGAAGGTGGACTGGGCAAGGGAAAAGCTGGAGCAGGCCGTCCCCATCAGTACTGTGTTCGCCCAGGACGAGATGATCGACATTATCGGCGTCACTAAGGGTCACGGTTACAAGGGTAGGTGCCACTGATGTTAAGTAGTCATGTTTATGCTTTGGGCTGGGTGGGTGAGTGACTGTAAGCGAGTGTGTCGGTGATGAAAAACATGGATCCAGCGTCAGGCATGGCGCCCGAAATGCATGAGGAAATGTTCCATGCTGCCTTCCTTCTGAGAGCACTCTAGACTAAACTGGGAGTGGTCAGGTTGTGCTTTTACTGTAGACTTACATTACTTTAACTTTTTAGGTGTGACAAGCCGTTGGCACACAAAGAAGCTGCCCCGTAAGACCCATCGTGGTCTGCGTAAGGTGGCCTGTATTGGAGCCTGGCATCCTGCCCGTGTGGCCTTCTCTGTGGCTCGTGCCGGTCAGAAGGGTTACCACCACCGTACTGAGATCAACAAGAAGGTACAGCACTTTATATTTGTAATTACAGTGCAGCGCTAATTGGTAGAATTTGATCTAAGCAAAAATTTCCACATTGTCTTTAGATCTACAAGATTGGCCAGGGTTACCACACTAAGGATGGCAAAGTGATCAAAAGCAATGCCTCTACTGACTATGATCTGTCCAACAAGAGCATCAACCCCATGGTAAGCCTTTATTTTCGTTTTTGTACTTGAACTGAGCCAAGCTGATGTATTTACAATGTTATGTGGGCACATACTCACTCCTGATCCTTGTCATCTGCAGGGTGGTTTTGTCCACTACGGTGAGGTCACCAATGACTTCCTGATGCTGAAAGGTTGTGTGGTGGGGACCAAGAAGAGGGTGCTGACCCTGCGCAAGTCTCTCCTTGTGCAGACCAGCCGCCGTGCCACGGAGAAGATCGACCTCAAGTTCATCGACACCACCTCCAAATTTGGTCACGGTCGCTTCCAGACGATGGAAGAGAAGAAGGCTTTCATGGTGAGTTTGCATTTCTTTCGTAAGGCGAGTGTCCGTCTGAACCCTGCAGTTCTGTCTCGTATGGAGTGGTCAGACGTGCTCCAGGCACCGTCATGGCCTTCCACCTTGTATTCCAGACTCAAGAGTAGATTTGATGCTGTTACTGCTTCATGGATGTGTTGCACTGCCTCCCTAACAGATCTTAAATGGTTGGCTTATTAGATCACTTGGTGGCTTTAGAACTGGCCTGAGTCACGTAGTGGAATGAAAGCTGTAACCTTTTGGCTGTAATCTCAGCCCAGCAAAACGCAGGGTTAGTGCACTGTTCGTAACCTGTTTCAGATCCTCCGTCTGAAATCTGGGTTCCATTCCAGTGCTAAATGAAAGTTCAGTGAGGCAGGGGAGTGGAGCCTTTCCGTGCAGATCTCCCTGTTCACTCTCTGACGACAACTACAAATCCTTAGTGTAAAGTCAGTTTTGGCTTAAGAACAGCCAGAAACATTGTCATGGTATTAAAACCTTAAAAACAAAGCAAAAAAGGTTCTGGACAGTAGCCTTCATGTTTAATCGTTTTTGTACTTTTGTCCTAACAGGGACCACTCAAGAAGGACCGACTTGCCAAGGAGGAGACTGTATAAAATGTCCCTGCTCCTGCTCTGCTTGTGGATACATGAGTTCAATAAAAATACAAAAACTTCACGTCTTGGGTTACTGCTCTTTTGTCTTATACATGTGGCTGTGAGCAATTTCCTAGAATTTATGGTAGTTATTGTTGAAAGTGGTATGAGGGGGTGGGGAGGTTTTAATATTTCAGTAATGCAATTTGACAGCTGTAGTTGGCTTATTTATATGCAGTGTGAAAATTAGTGAATACTTAATGTAACAATTCTCATCACTGCTGTTAAAATGGGTGCCTTGACGGGTGTATGTTGTTCTTGTGGGTACCTGTACATTTGTCCAATTTTCTTTTCAAACCTGAAGCCTGGGCAGTAGTTTTCTTGCAGATTGTTAAAAGCGGGTACATTCAGATGCTGAGCTAATGGCTGGATATGTCAAATTAAACAATTATTTCTCTAAGATAAATTGCTCAACATATATAGTTCATTTATATGCTAATATGGTATGTACCCTGTTCTGAAATGTTTACTAATCTGTAGGTTGAAGATAGATACTCTATCCATCCCTTTGGGGGGCTGTGAGTGTCCTGTAGCTCACAATTTATCAAAAATAAATGCTGGTGTGAAAATACATTAAGTTCAAGTCACTGACGTGTAAGGCAGAGACAACAGGGTACATAAAAAGTCCTTAAAAACATGAGTTAGGCTGGTTAATATTTGTTAAATAAAATTGGTTAAAGTAACATTTCTTAAAAGTTAACTTCTGTTCTGGTGGGCATTTCCTTAAAAATAAGATGTTGCACTGTTAGCATTGCATGAGATTTACTTCAAACATTCCAAAGCTGTGCCTGTTTTTATGATTGCCTGGTTTTGCAGGACAATTGTTTAAAAGTGCAGGATTTTTCTTACTACCACTGGAGGCTTCTAGAAGTAAGACGTGTAAAGTTTGCAAAGCGTGTTAAAATTTTAACTTCCCCAAAAGGTTATGGCACACAAAACTCAGGATGCAGAACAGACGGCTGAAACGACTCCAAATGTTGGGTCAATGCCGGCCTGACTCAGCTGCTGCTCTGGCCTTCAGGTTCCTGGTCGATGCTGAACGCTGTACATGTGATAATTAGCATTGTACTTTCACAAGGTTTCTCCAGAGGACAAAGAGTTGAATCTAATGAATGCTTGAAGGGGGAGAGTCTGAATATTTCAAGTTGTGTGCCCTTGGGAAAGTCCTGATACTCTTTGGCTGAACAACTCTTTTAATGAATAGCCAGTTTGTTATCTGAGTTCTAAATCTTAACCTCAATTTGACGGTGTGCCAGTGAAATAATCATTCATAACAGGGAAGGACCAGTCCTAATGGTAGCACGAAGATAAAGCAGAAGTCAATCCTTAAACTGCTATTCTGTGCTTATATTTAGCTGATAGCTTTGGGTCCAAGACTTTGTACCTGGATGTTGTAGGCAGATTCTTTAACTCATATTGATGTTGTGATTTGTTCTTTCACATATGACAAATGCAGAATGGTACAGATATTTTCAAAAATTTCAAGGTCAGAGCAATACCTTCCTCCTGCATTTACACAGATTCAATACATTTATGACATTTAGCAGATGCTCCTATTTAGCACAACTTGAGAGGGCGTCCAGATGTGAAAAAACGAGAGGACGAATGAGAAGATTCTCTTGGTATGAAATGTCACTTCTGCAGTGATTCGGATGACGGCCAGTGCAATAGAGGTTTTTCTGTTTATTTTGTAGGCTAGCGGATGGAGATTCATGTCGGTGTCCTTGAGGGCCGAGCCAGAAACTCATAGCGCCGGCGTGTTCTCGTGAAGATCCAGTCTGGTGTTTATGGCCTAATCCAGTGGGAGGAAGTTGCCTAATTAAGCCTCTTTGTCCTCTCTGACTCTCCGCAGAAGTGCCTCCCTGTCGTTTTTCGACTCTAATAAAGAAAGTGCTGGAATTGCTGCACACGCACGCACATCCATCCACCATTCCATCTCCCTCTCTTCTTCTATCAGCGTATATGGTAAATATGCTGCATTCATCATAACCATCGCAACACAACACTGTAGTGTGAAAATATGACTTGATACAACACATCTGTATTCTTATTTTATGCTTTTTTGTCCTGCTTTGCACAGAACTTTTATTTGATACGTTTCTTAATCTATTTAAATATTTTAGTCTATATTAAGTGGCTATTATTTCTGCTTTGGCAAACGTAAGCAAGTTTAATAGGCAGTTGGGCTTTTCTGCTTTGCTTAAACAGGCTTGACACCCACCTCATATTTTTGATGTGTTCAGTACCACACATCTCACCTGTGACTAAAAAGAATACTCTGCGTTACTTACACATTTAAGGCAAATTGGTGATCATATCCTTTTCTGCAATTTCTCCTTCCACTGAAAACCAACAGAAGGCAAATGTCACAGGATATGAGATTGATGTGAACATTCAGTACGTGCTACAGATTGGGTTTAAGACGTAACTCATCTGAAAGTGCAATTTTGGAGTGCTATCTTCATCTCTCCATCTCCATATACCTGTTCAAACTCTGACATACACCCCAGCCAGCCATAACATTATGTCCACAGACGGGTGAAGTAAATACCAATGAACATTTTGTCTTGAAGTTGATATTTTGGCAGCATGAAAAATGGGCAGTCGTAAGGAGCCAAATTGTGATGATGACTAGACGACCGGGTCAGTGCATTTTCAAAACTGCAGCTCTTGTATGACGTTCCCAGTCTGCATTGGTCAGGAAGGAAAACGGGTGAACCAGCAAAAAGGACATGGTCATCCAAGGCTCACTGATGCACGAAGTGATTACTGGACAATTTTTCTGATGAACAATTTTGACTTTCTTGCCTTTTTCTGCACTTTGCATTTCCTCTTTTGCCTTCATTTTGGTGTATTGTCACATACAATTATCTACAGTGCCTGTCTGGACTGTAGTGATGTAATGAGGAGAGTGGATGGTGGAGGGACAGACTAATATTTCACAGTAGCTCTTCTCTTTACACTGTGAACACACTTTCCCCTCCCACATACATCCTTCATATTCACCTTTTATACCTTCAGTCCTGAAACCCTAAGTTTATTTAATACCTAGATCATGGATTATAAATGACGAGTTTGTGCTCAGATGGTGAAATGATCCAGCTTAAATATTGTATACATAGGACTTGGGTCTCGTCTCTTAAAGGCCTGCATGAATTTTGTGGTTGGGACTATAAGCTTTCTGGATGATGCAGGACTACGGCGATGCTTCTTCTGCTCCACTGCTGCACTGTGTGATCAGTATTCAGAGCCTGTTCCCATGGACACGGCGTTCTGAAAGCCGGCAGCATCAGCACCAGACTCCAGATTGGCTTTGGCTCGCCACTAGAGGGCAGGAGGAGTGTGACTGCAGTGCGTCTGACCCTGTGTGAGTGTGTGAGGAGAGACTTTGTAAACGCTGCTAACCAGTTGGCCACAGTCGTTTGTCACGCACTCAGCATGTAGTTGCTTTAAAGAACTAGAACTCTACAACTGAAGAAAACAGTCAAAGTTTAAATGCTGCTCTATTTTCCTGATCTGTGAGTAGAATTACGTTGGTGCTGCATCACAGAAAATGTGTTTAAAAGCCTTTTGAACTGACATGTAATGCCCCATCTTATTAGAGAAGAAAACTCAGGACAGAAAAACAGTTTTGTGTGTTTCTTTCTCCCCAAATGCTCAAAAATCTAGGATATTATTATTCTCACTTTTTCACTAACCAGCATTCTCCAAGGTATTTTTTATGTTTTTAATATAGCTTGTATTAATACCACTATGGGATTCCTGAGGCTTAATATGACCTACACAGTTAATTTGACAAATAACATCAAGAGACAGAGACAGAAAGTTTGTGCACAACAGCATTAACAACTTCCTTTATCCAGATTACTTAGCCAACCTGATATTTTTGCCCAAAATTCTAATACTGGACAATAAGTACAAAACATTAAATTAGATGTTTGTTTAAATTGCTATTAGGAAGGCTGATTATTTTCCTTTAGTAGTAGTTAGTTTAACTTCAGATCAGAGCAGGAAAATTGTGCTGGTTTCATATATCCCCCCTGTGACTGAACAAAATAATACTCAGTATTCTTGTTCTTGTTCTCTTCACAAAGAGAGGAACATTTATAAAAATGCTTTTTAAATTCCTACATCGTGCATTATAAATTAAGGGTTTGTGCTCAGATGGTGACATGATCTGGCTTGAATATTGCTGCATAAAAGTACAGAATGGATTTATGTACAAATACATTTCATTGTAAATACTTTCTGTTCTCAATGTTCAATAAATACTATTTATATTGTACCTTTCATACATTAGCAAAAAATCATATGAAATCAACAAGAACTTAAAACACCAAAAAAAAAAGCGTGAATTATATAAAAATATTAAAATGCTTAAAAGTAAAGCTGTTTGCTTTAGCTGCTTTTCAACACTCTACGAAATTCATTATTTTTTGTATTTTACTTCTGGATAATTTAGCAAGCTGATGATCTCGGTGATCTTAAAGCAGTCGACCTCTGTCCGATCTCCGGTCGGACCATTAAGGTGATAGTGTCCTTAAGTCATCTCAGTCAACTCCGCCAGTCTAGTCATGGTTCCTGTGTGTCCGATCACGGTGGTGGACGTGTGTGTCAGTGTGTGGTGGGCAGTGTGATGGGCATGCTGGGTAAAAAGGTCAGGTTGTGTGTGATGTGGGCTTACGTAAGATCAGCCTGCGCTGGAAACACACACGTAGCAGCTGTGGGAGGGAGGCCTTGGTGTTCCCAGCCAGAAGGGGACAGCCTGTTCTGTAGTTTACCTTCAAATCTCTTTCTCTCTTTCTTTCTTTCTCTCTCTCTCTCTCTCTCTCTCTCTCTCTCTATCTATCTCGCTCTCACACACACACACACACATACACACACAAATATACATGCACACACACCCCTTCACTCTGTCCCATCATGCAGTGCTACAGAAGGGAACACAAGGCATGTTTGATCACTACATGAGATGGAGAAGAGAGAGACAGACAGTCAGTCAGGGATGGAGGGACAGAGGGAGTGAAAATACAGAAGACAAAAACGAAGAAGAGGTTTGTAATTATAAACCAAATTATCCCTCAGAACACCAAGAATGAACGCAGAAATGTGATACCTTATATTACCTCCTGCAATATGAGTCTCTATATATTTGCTAAAGTTCTGGCAGTTCATAATATAGTGATTCTATCTAGTTTTAGTCACTGAGAATGTGTTTCATTTTAGTATTTATTTAGTGAAAATGTTAACATTAATAGTCATGTTTAATTTAAGTTTTGAAGCTAGCATACTTAAGTTAAACACTATGGGCCAGTTTCTCAGTCAAGGATTAAGCCTAGTTCTAGACTAGTTTTGAGTTTGAATGGCAAATCTCCACTGGGACTACAACTTAGTCCAAGACTAGGCTTAATCCATGAGCAAGAAACCAGCCATATGGGATGGTTTCCTGAACATGGATTAAGCCTAGTCTTGGACTAAATTGCAGGTACAATGGAGAATTGCCAATGAAATACAAAGTTAGTCTAGGCTTAGGCTTAATCGTTGTCTGGGAAATTGGCCCTATAAGCCTATAAGGTATGTGTGAGGGGAAAATACAACTTTCTTACAGGTGGCTTACGAGCATATTTGCTAAGCTGACACAGCCAACTGCTCAGTAACATTGAAAAGCAGACTTTATATGCTTAAAACATGACTTAAATTTTTATTTTTTAGTCAACTGTGGCATAAACAGCAGGATGGTGCGCCTTTAAGTGCGTCTTGAGGTCCGTTGTTTTTTCCAACTTCATTTGAAGCCACATGGCGTCTCTCCGTCTTCCATTAACACGGAGCATTTCGCTTCCATTTAACTGAATTATGAATAAAATATGTCCATAAATCTAACACTCTTTTCGTCCAAGGTTAACATTAAAACCATGTCGCCATTCACTCCTTATATTATGAATAAATTCGCGTTTATTTTGCCTCACTTGTCCCTTTTGGAGCTCAGTCGTTTAGTTTATGGCTGGTGTTCCATCTGCACACGTCCCTCACTCAAATCCATCAACTGAGGGATGTAATACTTAAATATTTTTTGACAAACTAAATGCATTTTAATGTCCGTTACACTATATTTTAAGTGCTGTCTCGTCTCGTCCGTCACAGTTTATGTTGTATTTTAGCTCGTCAACTTAATCATGGTAAAAGAACAGTTTTCGTCATTCTTTTCTTTAACGAAATTAACAACGGTTCCTCGAACTGTTGCTATATTATTCCAAATGTATGGCAGGCAAGAACAGAATGAAATGTTTCATTAAAACTTGAAAGGCAACTGATTTACTTGATTTAAAACTGGAGGGGGAATGCAGTTTGCTTGAAATATACCAAAATGAAATGTAATTAGTAATTTGAGTAACTTAATAACAAAAGTCATTTTTAAAACTCTTACTTGAGTAGGTTTTTCAAACGAGAATGTTTACTTTTACTCATATCACTTTTCAAAGAAGTAATTGTACTTATACTTGAGTACATATTTTGAGTACTGACATTACATTATTGTAAAAGATTAAACATGCAAAGGCCATAAGGAAGATACAAGTACAGTATTTTTGATAACTAAATAGAAGATGATAAAAACAGCCCTCCTGATTTGCATGTGGTTGTGGTGAGGGTAAAAGTCTCATTTCAGTTCAGATGATGCAGCAACAGGACAGCAAGCCATTTAAAAGAAACAGCAAGACATTAATCAGAGCCTAATCTTGATCAGGCAGAGAAGAGGCTGTTAGCGGATGATTGATCTCTTCTGTTAGAAAATGTGTTGTTTTTCCTCCTAATCGCCATATTCTAATGAGATGCAGGCGACGAGAGAGGAGGATGAGGAGGAGGTGAAGGAAGGTGATGGATGGAGTCAATGTGTCAGCTTTCAAAACAACACGAAAGAGCGAAGGACTGAGTGAGAGGTGTGCAAAACGAAGAAAAAGATTAATGAGCGAGAGATAGAGAGTAAGAGAAGGAGCACAATAAATCGCAAAGCAGCTCAGCGTGCAAGGATGAAAGATAGTGAGGGAGAAGGAGGGAGAGGGAGGTAGGATGGAGGGACGGAGAGGGAGCAGAGATGCAACTGGGTGATTCATTGAAGGAGAGAGAGAGAAGGAGAGATTGCAAAGGAGAAGCAAATTAAGGGCAAACATGCCATGTTCATAAAGGAGTGGATGGAAATTAGACCAGAGTTATGGGTTTGGTTGTTCACATTCTATCTTTATCTGCAAGAGATGTACTGAATGCAGAATGCTGCTGTAAAATAAATAGAAACACACGTCTCTCTGAGGTCTTGTCGCTTTTAACACTAGGCTCAGCACTGTTCCGCTGTGCATAACAAGTTGGAACATGCAGAAAAGTTTAAGAGAAAAAAAAAGCACAACGATGCCATTGTCAGGCCCAAGATTAGCTGCCTGCTAACACCGTGCTCAATTAACATACTGTACATGTTAATAAGGCTGATGAATTATTCACGAATGCTTTTGCTGAGGCTGTAGAACTTGGATCTTAGAGATGCAAAGGCTCTATAGTGTGACTAACAATGAGTGAAGGTCAATGGGGACAAATGGTGCCTGACTAGCTCTAAAAGTCTTGTAGCTGCCATTGTTGTTGACTAAATTAAGAGAGGAAGTGTAATCAGACACTCTTATCAATAGAGACTTTCTGTAACAATTACCAGGCAATTGCAGAGTAAAAATAAAGTCAGTCATTATGAGAAGATGGGGGCTTGCAAAAAAACGGTGTTGTGGAGCCAGAACAGACAGTCCGCCAAGCACGTCAGTCAAATTACAATAAAAAACCAGAGAATAATTCAAGAACGAGAGCAAGGTGACTGGTTAAAACTGTAGTATTCAAGACCCAGAGACTTGGAACGGGAAGATTCTGGAGGGACAGGAACAATTTCCCTGGAGAAACTTGGGGTTAAGGGTCTTGCTCAGGGGCCTGATAGTGGTAGTTCTGCAGGTAGAATAGAGCCACACTTTGACCTCTTGGTGTATATCATACCACTAGACCAATCGTCACTAACAAACTAAAATAAATATATCTATATCTACATCTTTTATTAACTATGAATATTTTCTTAATTACTTGCTTATTCCATACATTTACACTAGCTGTGTTCATCTCTTGTACGTATTGTAAATGTGTGTGAGTATTATTTTTTTTGCACAATATTTCTTGTGGATTGTGGGTAATCATGAGTGACTGGGCAGTAAAATGTTGGTTTTTCTTCATTATTAGAGCTGAAGTGAAGCTTGTTTAACATGCTGTGACTCTTAGTGCAGGATGTTCACTTACTAGCACATCGAGGGGCTGTTTCATGCATAAATTCACCACAGGTATTTCTCTCTCTTTCTCTCACTCATAAGATAGGAGCCTGCACATGGCTTGTGAAAGCACTGCTTTTAGGATGGCTGCGTAGCGTGCCTTCTGAACGGCTCACTCAGGTAGAGATGCATGTTTTATTGCAAACCTGTGTTACTTTTCGCAAGAACAATGTAGGTGACTGTGGTGCGGTTATCTTACACTCAACATCTTCAGACTCCATGTCTCACACCCTGTGGAGTTGTGTGTAGGTGTGTGTATATTCTCAGCTCACCTACACACACGCACACTTTGAAATGATCTCATTTTAGTAATGCTTGTTATTTTTTTCTCAGGACTTGTGCTTTCTTCCAGGCCTTGCACACCTAGACCAGACAGTCCATGCTGCTGTTAATTATCAGTATCTACTATTTTATTTTTAGAAGGAGCTGAACTAAAGCTCAGTTGCAGTTGGAATCTGTATCTTTGTGGCTCACCTGAAAAAACTGCGAACATTCCCTTAATATATGTTTTTAAATTTTAATTTCAGTAGCAGAGTGCCTTGCAACTTATTCGGAGACGTACACTGCCATCATGTTCTTTATCTAAAGTTGTCTCTACTACTGTGTATGACATTATTGGTTCCAGGTCAGCAAAGTTTTGGAGCCGGACAAGAGCCAATTAAATAAGAAACCAGCACCGGAATGGCCGAGGCACCAGCGCAGTGGAAAAGAGTTTGGAACGCCACAGTCATCTCCTGCAATTCCACATTTAGGCACCAGAGGCTGACTTGTCTCATATTCCATATCCTCGTTAGCGTTCGTCTCTCCTGATGTGTTACATCTGTGTTAAGACTCATTTAAACCTGCCTCCTAGCTGTGTCTGTTGTCTTTCATGAGGGGTGTTCAGGGTTTTAGTCTGGTTGTGCCTGGGTTTTTGCTTCTGCTACTTATCAAAGTTGACAATAGAACATTACGCTTACATTCTGTTCCGGCATCTCCACTCTCTAACATCAAGACTGTACTTTCTAAGTAATCTGAGAAGCATGTGTGTCTGTAAGATGTTGGAGGCTTAAAGGACAGACTGAGAACTCACCGTTGTTCCCCCTGGGGTTTGTATTTTATTCATCAGAATTTGATGCATCCAAGTTCAGGATCATTCTGTTTTGGCACCTTTAGGTTTCATTTCATTTGAAACAACGTAATTAAAATTAATCCAAAGAAGTAATGAAATGGCTAAGGCTGTGTGAGTCTGGAAATGAAATACATTTACATAGAAATTAATAACTAAAAATGTAAAAAGCAGTTGTCCTTTTGGAGGTTGTTTGGATCGTTACCAAAGCATATTAACATAATGAGGATTTTAAAAAGTACACAAACATTAATAATTAAACGTTTTCAATGTTGCTTTTTCCCATTATAATTATTGTTATCCTTTAAAACTTAAGTTTTTTCAAGAGCAGGTTTTTCTGTAAATTTATAGCATGCATTTAATTTCTGTATTCGCTTCATGTCTTGTAATACTTTGTAGTTAAATTTTTGCAAGTATTTAGTGTTTTGCATCCTCTTCTTTTCCTCTCCCTCTCCTCCTTCCTCTTTTCATCTTCCTTGGCAGTCGTTCCTGGAGTCCTTCAGTAACCTCTGACCCTTTCCCCTTTCGGGTGTCCGTCGTTCTGCGCGTTCTGCTCCCTCGACGGCCGAAAAACGAGAGGAAATCAAAAGAAGGTGAACAGGGATGGAGCAAAAGGTGAGAAGGTTCTTTTAAAAGAATAAAATTTCGTCTAAGGTCGAGCGTCTCTGTCAGTCTCGCGTTCCGGCAGCCGGGTGGAACGTTGCTGCCTTTACAGTCGATGTTCTCTGGTCTTAAATCTTTGTACGACGTTCTTCTTCTTCTTTTTTGCACGTCCGGAAAGTCTTTAAGTATTCTTTTCATTTATTTTGTTACAAAAATTTATATATATCTTTGTTTGCAGAATGGGCTATTCATTAGCAAATTTCCCTACTGCAGTATTTCACAGTTTGTTATGCAAAATAAATCAACAATAAAAAGAATAAATCAATATGTTGGCGACGGGTAGAAGACCGAGGAGGTGCTGTAGCTTGTCGTCGTCCCATCAGGGCCGAAGCGAAAGAAAAACTGAAAGCGAGCACCAATCGCCAGCCCTGCAAAAAAATAAACAAAAAAGTGCCTCCGTCCCTCGTTCTAACCCAGATCATTTCACCAATGATAAATGACAAAAGAAATCATGCATACATGGATGACCTTTGGAACCAAACAAAAATAACGACCCTCTCCCACCTCTTTTTTCAACTCATGAGAATGTCACGGTTACATGGAATTAGATCGGTAATCATTTTGGCGGGGCTCTGTTGTCTCTGCCCCCTCTTTTTTTGTTCAGCTCCACCCTTCCCGGGAAGGCGGGGCAGGTCCTCATACCGGCGTGGTGCGTCGATTGGCGGCGTTGCTGTGCGAGTCTTTCAGGTCCTTCTGGATGCAGTTGTGAACTTGCAGGAAGTTGTGGTCCCTGTCGGAGTTGTAGGTGGCGGTGGGGGTCCCGTGGCCCCCTTTCAGGGTGTCGCCCCCTCGCGTCAGCGTGTACATGGAGATCTCGGTGGAAGGCAGCGCCCCGAAGGCCTTGAGGCCGACGGGCGAGGCGTCGCGGGAGTGCGAGGGGTCGGTGGAGCGGGACGAGGAGCGGGAGCGGCGGCGGTAGCGGTAACGGTAGCTGGGGATTCGCGCGATGGCCGAGCCCTGCAGGTAGTCGGCCGCCCGGGCCCCCGCCCGCAGCTCCCGGTGCCGGTCGATGAACATGTGCACGGCCAGGACCCCCACCATCTCGGCCATGATGAAGGACAGCGCCCCGAAGTAGAAGCTCCAGCCGTATGAGTAGCTGTTCTTCTTGGAGTCGCTCTTGGACGGGTCGCCCGCGTTGGCTGATATGTAGACGATCATGCCGATGATGTTGCTGAGGCCTGAGGAAGGAATTTGACAGCTTTCTATTAGAACCAGCTTTAACTTTTTCAGCTATTTCAGCTAGAACTGCTCGTCTACAGCACAAATGATTCACAAAGCACCTGTAAAGAGTCATTTAATGCTGAGTTGGTGTATCAGCTAATATGAGATTGCAGTGACTTGTGTCGTCACTCTTCATTTTTACCTGCATTACGTTCGCTGGATCTAGAGCCCTTTTACCCCACATTTTTCCTTGATGGTTTGCGTTCCAGTGAAGATAAAATGCTGACCTAATGGCAAACGAAGACTAGCAGAAATGAGATTTATGCAAATCAGGCCATGTTAAGTGACGCTCTGTTAACTTTAAGTTATTGTTGACTACATTATAAGTTCCTTTTCCTCTCCTGGTTGGACTCACAGACACCAGCCATAGCTGCACAAGAGCGTGTGTGTGTGTGTGTGATCATGAATCTCCAGGAGGAGCCCGTGGTTGGTACGGACACCAAGAGAGAAACAAGGTTAAGATGAGATGCGTTACGCAGTGTTCAGTCACACAGCCCAACAGTCGTCTGGGATAGAGTGAAACCAAGATGATGGATCATTGGGAAAGTGTGTCAGGGACACCGTATTTTTAGAGTGTAATCCCAAAAGGCTTCACTCAGCCTAGCAACAGGATCGGAAAGAGAGAGAACGAGCGAAAGAGAAGGAAGAGGTGCATGTCAGACAAATGCTGTGTGCTGCTTCTCAGCCTTCTACACCTCTACACATGCACTAAAAGTTTCTCTTCTTATTTGGAATGACCTTTTATCAAGTACACATTGGTACACATGTGACCCCGCCTTTTTACAGCATGACCCCACGTCTCATAAATGTACAGCCGTACATGGAGCACAGATCCAGTAAAAACACACAGGAAGCCGTTTGCTTATTACTCCACTGAAATGCATTAACATTGTTGCATAACTCTGCTTTATTCCCTGTAGTTAGACCAGCGAGGTTGGGAGCGATCTGAAACCGTTTTATTTTGCGCTCGGAGCCGTGCTGTTGTGTCTGTTATCGATGTGTAGCAGAAAGCTTTTCCTCTAGCTTTGAATTTGTAAAGAGACCAACTTAACAAGACTACTCCCATTTTAGCATTACTTAAATGCAGCAGCCTTTCCTGAAATGAACTCTTTTTTAAACACAGCGATGTGGCAAAACAACACAAAAAAATACTGAATTTTTGCTCTTTACAAACAAGGGTGTTTGCAGCCACCAGGTGTTTCTAACTGGTGCTGAATTCACAGAAGTGGCATCTACTGTGCCCATGCACTCTGCCAGGCAACTGTGAGATGGAGTCGGAGGATGATGCCCGACTAAAAGCAAGAATCATTGGACGTATTTATCATATTTATATGATTCTGAAACGGAAAGAACTTACTGTTTGAGTGCAAGCTGAAAATCAACTCTCTACCTGTGTGGCTTTTTTACCGTTAAAAACGTCTCATATTGACCAAAGTATTTATATATTAAAATGACCTGTTTGTTATATTTATTTCCAACCCATCTTAAAGATGTCCTCATGCAATAATTGTGTTTAGTTACATTTTATGTATTTCCCAAAGATTGTATTGTATTTTATATACAGTATATTTTAGAAATATATGTTATGTGAATATACTGCATAACACAGTTTAATATACTGTTAATTTCAACAGCGTACATTACAATATACTGTGATATATTTCATTTCTATATGGGCTTATTTCTCATGCCAGCTGGTGAGCATGTATTGCTTAGATTTGTCTCTCGGGGTGCGGTTTCCTTTTTCGCTGTGTTCTTTTCATCGCGTCTCAACCCAGTTTATCTCGCCCTCACTTTACCTGCGGAAACAAAAAGGATCCCAGCGCTGAGGATGATGTTGTGTCGGGTCTTGTAGAACTCGCTGGCAGCTATACAGAGACCCCCCATGAAGAGCAGGATCACACTGAGGATGGGGAAGATGCTGGAGGCTCGTACAGCGCCTAGAGAGAGAGAGAGAGGGAGTCAGGCAAGATGCAGCCAGGCACTGGGGTGGGCGAGTGTAAATCGCACCGATAACTTATTAACTTTTCATCATGAGGCAGAACTCTCTGAGGGAAAGCGAGAGAGAGAGAGAGAGAGAGAGAGAAGAGGAAATGTGTCATGTCGGTTGATTCCAGCAGGGCTCTCAGCGCTGTTGGTGGTGTAAACATCTCGGGCCGTGGCCTCCCCGACGCAGGCGGAGGAGTTTTCCCTGGTTTGCCATGTCGGTCGACTTGTGTCTTTTCTGCAGGAATGATTCCACACCTTGTTCACTTGATCGTTTCCTTATACTGTTTGTCCCTTCATGTATAAATATGATGTATAAACGTGTTTAAATCCTCACCACACGTAACGTTTTGATGAAATGGGTTTTCTGTCCTCACCGCTCCATTAAACCCTTTCTTTAAGACGTCTCGCTTCTCTGCTTTAGTCCTCTCTTCTAATTCTCTCCCCCACTTCATTCCTTCATCTCCCACCCGTCTCTGCTACTTAACATGCACACTGCCTACTGTCACACTTCAGCCAGTCTGCAGCCTCAGCATCTCTCTCACTCGCTACCTTCTTTCTTCGTTTTCTCTTTTCTGCCCTGTGTGTGGTTTGTACGGTATGCACAGTAAACAGAAGAAGTTTTACTTTGTCACTGTCACCTTACACTTGCTTGTTATGAAAAGCTGCTCTGGGACAATTTCACTTGTAAAAGAGTTCTATACAAACTGAATTGAGCTGAACCTGCTTCCGGTTTCACATTAACCTGGAGGACATTGACATTGCCACTCATAGCATTACCTGTGAGAGGTCACACTGGCCCTCTCTCATTCATCACTCTCCTACACACACACACACACACAGAGAGAACAGACAGCAGACCCACAACAGGGAGTCAGGAAAAGTCAGGAAAAGAGACAGAATAACCCAAACGTATTGATTGTTGACACTGAGAGTGTTTAAAGTGGCATGGCTGAAGGTGACAGAAGGTTCTAGAATCCTCCTCAGGGAACGGCTTGCTAGGTAAAGTTTCAGATTAAAGGACAGGACCACAGCGCAGGTCAGAGCCAGCCGCCACCACCGGAAGTCTAATTTGTTTTGAGGATTTTTCTGGACTCCTGTGCAGCCGGTAAAACTCTGACTATAAAAAAACAGCAGCTGTTTAACTGGTTGATATCGATCCGTTGCTGGTTATTAAATGCTACAGTTACACTTGAGTTACAACTGGTAAAAGATTCAAAGCACAATCAAAAGTAAAACGGAGCTAAAGTTTTGGAGGAGTGTGATTAGCAGAGAAGTCACAGTTCTGATTTGGGTCGAGGTCAGCGCACGCTTTGAAGGGGACGGTGAGTCTCGTTTTACTGGCCAGCGGAATGGGAGCACTGTCCTCAGATTCAGCCTGTACTAGAGCTGAAATCGGTGCTACTTATGCTGAATAATACACGTTTCCACACACGTTTTTGTAGTGGAAATATTTTTAAAAATATTTTACTCTTTTTAAAGATAGAAACAGATAAGAAATTCCCAGTTTAAAATGTATGAAGACCATGTGATTAGGTTTTAATATATTGTACTGATTAATTATCTCTTATTAAAATGTAATGCTAATGTTATTTTACAGATAACAAAAATATATTAAACATTTTTTGTTATTTTTACCCTAACATATTTATTGCTTTTTTCTTGAAATTTTCTTGCTTGACATTTCCAGTATTTGTATAATTTCCAAGTATTTTTCAACATACAGTATTTTGGTCGTCCAGAAGAAATATCTTTGAGTTTTGTTGATTGAGATGTTACATCTAAACACAGTTCAATCAAATCAGAGGTGTGCGTGTGTTTGTTGGTGTGTGTATTATTGAGTATGCTGTGGTATTGACAGGGTTCAGGGTCCACTCTCTCTCTCTCTCTCTCTCTCTCTCTCACACACACACCTCCTACAGAGTGGAAGGAAATTAGCATGTGCGCTAGATCAGCCTCCCACTGGTTTGAATATGCTGACATGGAGAAGAGGGTCATGCTAATCAGAGACTTCAGCTCACTGCTCCATTGATTAAACTCTACAAACGCTTATTAATCCAAGCCTGGCCCACAGAGCACAACACACACACACACACACACACACAACTGTTAGCATGCGCTCACACATTTCAGTCTTGAATGCACAATGTTAAACACCTCTGCACACCAACATGCTCGCTAAGCCAAATAATTCCTGCCTTCCTTGTACGTGGCCACACACACACACACCTCCCCTTTACATAGTCCATTGTTCATAGTTGACACCCAACTATTACTCAGAACAATAGCAGCATATCTGGCTGGTCTGGCTGCTCTAAAACAGTTACACACACACTCTTAAAGACGCTGCTGACAAATTTGCATCTTTCAGCAAACTGGTTACCATCTTTATTTGGCCCGTAAACTGCCATTTTACTTAGGGCCACCTTAATCACTATTTTGGAACCCTTTAAAGTGATTTAGGTGCCAGCTCATCAGTTTATGTGCAAACTGTGTTTTGAAGCCTTGCCCTTCATAAAACCATGACCAAGCAGCAAAGGAAGACCATAAACCATTTTATACGATAAGAATCCAAAGGGCAATTGTTAGTCTTCATTATTTAATGAATTATTACTAAAAATAAATAATTAATTAAGTAATAATATATGGTCTGCACTGCGACTTTCTCCAGGATGAGAGTCACTGTTAAACTGTCTGTGGCACGGAGTAGCACAAGCCATTTCTCGTGACAGTCTGGAGTAATACAAATTGAAGTCTCCCACAGAGCGCACTCCCAATTATGTTAAATGTCCTTCACCCTCCTCATCAGCACTGAAGCCTCCATATATCAACCAGACCACACGACTGCAGAGCGATGGCTCACTTTATCAGTTACGCCCAAGCGCACACAACAGCGGTTAGAGCGCTGTGTAGCAGCTAACCCAGTTACAAAGGCTGACTGCGCGACCCGTCACAGAGGAAGAATATATTAGACTGTACGAACCAACACACTTTTTAATCTGGTCCACGATGGCTGGTTGTGGCCGGTTTTTGCTGCCATTTTTCAATACTGCTTCTTGTGAAACCCACACAGTTACTACAGTGATTAACTCGCGTTGCACTACTTCTGGTTCTTAGAGCCGACCGATAAGTCGACATGCTGATATTATTGGTCAATATGAGTGAGTTGTCAATATATCAAGTATGTCTGTATGTATTATCAGTAAAGTAGGGTTACACATCAAGATTTTAATGGTGCTAGGGGTAACAGTATTCTTACTGTTCTTTCTTGGGGGGAAAGGATCAAATTAAGAAGCAGTATCAACATTGTGTTCAGGGGCAGTTGGTGGCGTAACGTTAGGGTGTTTGCCCCCTGATCAGAAGGTCGCAGGTTCGAATCCAGGGCCGGTAAAGTTACCACTTAGGTACTCATGAGCAAGGTACCGTCCCCAAGCACTGCTCCCCAGGCGCTGCCCTTGTCAGCTGCCCGCTGCTCCTTCACGGATGGGTCAAAGGCAGAGGTCACACTTCATTGTGGTGCACTGTGTGCTGTGCTGTGGTGTGTTCACAATGACAAATAATAACTCACTTTCACTAATGATGTTAGCTGGACTGCAGCCTCCAAATCACTGAATGAAACTTTAACTGGGAATTTCTGAACAACGGTTCAGATGATGTTTAGGAATGCACACACTTATAGCAGTCAACTTGCTAAATCTTTTAATCCTCAATCTATACTCATATTTTAAATAACCAATAATTTAGATAATTGTGTGTGCCCTGGCTGGTAGTATACATAGTATAGTTGGGGCCATGACAGATGAAATACACGCTAGGCAGTCCAAAAAGTGCATTTTTCCATCTGAATGTGACTTTAACTTAAAAGTTTCAACAGATTTCTTACTAGCCAGCTCTCTGAAACCCAAGATAGATTAATATCTTAATTGGTACCAGTTAAAATCAAACGTCAGAGCTTATTGATACTATGATCTCATTCTGATATAAGTATAATGATGATCCAGTGAGTTCCAATGAGTTCCCAACAGACACATTACAAGTGAAACCACATCACATATGTTGAATCTTTAGTAGCGAGACTCTGAGTCATTATTAAGCAGCTTGTTTTTTAAATGCCGCTGCAGCTCGTGCCAAATGGCAAAAGACATTTGGCATGTCCCTAGCCCAACCTCTACTCCACTTACTAAATAACAACACAGGGTTTGTTGATTCATGGTGTTCCTGTGATCTCAGAGAAATGACATCATCCTCTACTCTCCAGCCTGCACACCAATGCACAAAAGGAATTCCTTGAATATCTTGAGAGCGTATTGGGATTTTGATAATTGGATTAGATTGAAAAAATCTATAATGATGTGTCAGCAGATATTCTTTTCTTTTTTTTGTGGAAACACAACAAAAATGCTTGATTTTATCTATTTACAGTAATGTATCCAAAAAAAGTGACAAGAAATATTAAAGTGTTGAGATTAAAACTAATAAAACATGCAGTTGCAAAATGCAGTGCCATTTAATAGACAAACCACATAATAATGATGCTCAAAATTTTTAAACGGTGTTAAATATTGTCATTGACATTGATTTTTGAGCCCTAAACTCATATGCTGACAATGCTGCCATAACATAATTATGGTCTGAAATGTAATTATACTGGGAAACAACCCAAGCAAATTTGTTTGTATGAACCTGAGCAGTTAAATAGATGTGAAATATGTCCTAAGTCAACAGCATATTTCTATGTCTATTATCTCTATTGGAGAGATAATGTGTTATGTTATACAGCTTTCCCTTAAGGTCATCGTCATTTAGCATCGCCCTGCTGAAGTCTTTGCAGCTGTACTTAACATTTAACATTCAACATTTGCATTTATACTTACATACTTAACATTTGTTCTCCACGTTTGTTTCTTTAAGCAGCACATGGGTCTTAATTTGTTCACAGCAGATGAGGGTTAATTATAGGTTGCGGGCTATTGTCTCTGAATGGATGAAAAAGCACACACACTCATATACGCACTCACACACGCACACACGCACACACTGGTGTGACTACAGTCCATCTGTTAGCATGTAGAGTTTGTTTTAGTCCTTCACTAGTCCCCCATCAGTGGTCAATTTTTGACCACACAAACCTTTTTATTCGAATATTTTGGATCTCTCAACCTAGCAGTGATAATGACGTACAAAAAGTCCTGCAACTAGTGCTGCTGTGTCATATACTCTCCTCATAGCAGAAGATACACACTACCACCTCAGAGTCACCAGTGTTGGGAAAGCTACTTTGAAAATGTAATGCGTTACAATTACAGGTTACCCTATCTAGAATGCAATGGTAGTGTAACTATTTCAATTACTTTAACAAAGTAATGTAACTAATTACATTTGATTACTTTTCTACATTTTGAATGAATTTTCTCAACTCTCAACCATTTTCAGTTTTTGAAACCTGGTTAACCTTACAGCATTACTCAACACTGACTGCTGTCAAAATCCTTTTAAACTCCATCAACACAGCCACAGCCGTGTCGGACTTCAACACCTCAACACCGCTCTGCTGTGAGATCATGCTGGTCTTTGAATACCTATGCCTGCTAAATCAAATATTTGACAAACATTTGGTGAACATCACTATATAAGCAGTGGTCTGTTCGTGTGGGATTGATGGTGCATATAGCGTCTGCTCACTACAGCTGATTTTTATTTCCTGCAGTGGGCTAGGCCTACATCGTAGTTCCTTTCTGGCATTGCAGGCCTCCTCGCAACCACAGCTCAGACCGCTGTAGATCCAGCAGCAAGTGGGTGTTGCAAATTCAAACATGATAAGAGAACCAATTAGACATGTCGGAATAGTATCAGACTTTCAGCTGTAAATGGAGGATGTTGTGCACAAGAAAAAATGGCAAAACAATAACATTATTAAACATATAGCCAATGTTTCTACAGAAGATATTGAGATGTAACTGAAATTGTAATCCTGAATATTTCCAGAAAGTAACTGTAATTTAATTACACATTTTTTCAAAGTAATGTAACTGATTACTGTTACTTTTATTTTGCAATTAAATTACATAACGTGTAACTCGTTACTCCCCAACACTGAGAGTCACTGCTATGTCAAGCTTGAGCCAAAATTAAAAGCAGCTAAAATAATCTAAATAAAAGCTTCCTGGTTCCAGACGAACAACATTTTGGTGCCG
The DNA here is from genome assembly GCA_032718565.1 of Distichodus sexfasciatus. Taxonomy (NCBI): domain Eukaryota; kingdom Metazoa; phylum Chordata; class Actinopteri; order Characiformes; family Distichodontidae; genus Distichodus; species Distichodus sexfasciatus. The sequence continues at coordinate 271,978 of JAVGVS010000354.1, read as the reverse complement.
GTTCGGAGCAGATTTTCCAGCGCCAGCATTTTTTTGTGAAAAAACGTGGCACTGGTTCCAAATTCGGGAAGCGGCGCTGGCACCAGTAAAGTGGAAAAGGAGGCTATGTGACCCACTGGCTGCAAATCCACGTTCCAGGTGAGGAGTTCTGTGGAGCATGTACTGTAACTCTGCTCCTTCATCCCCATCTGTTCACAACTGTATTTAAGAGTCACGTGTATAGCTTTTCCTTATGAAACACGGTGATTTTCCCATGCTTGTTCTGGAGGCCCTGGCGTATACTTTTGCTAGGGATTTTGGAATTTCGTTTGGCTTTATTAAAGGGCCATGAAACCCATAAAATGTTTTGGGCTTTTCAGTCTCATATACGTCTTGCCTCCAAAAATGCTACTGTACTAAGATTGTAAAACATGGTTTGGTGACTAGAGTGCTGACCATCACCTCAGATCCCTCAAAGTACAAACCATTTCCGATCTTATGCACAGGGCGACGAAAGCACACACCGAAAACATCACATACACTCATAGCCAATATTGTGTATATTTGTGTGTGTGTGTGTGTGCGCATTAGGCATGTCAGATCAAACGATGTAGGCAGTGGCTTGGACTTGGCTGCATATACGCTGGCTGCAATGGGGCAAATCTTGGCAGCAGTGTTAGTGTGTGTTGGTGTGTGTGTGTGTGTGTGTATGTGATTGTGTGTTCATCACCCCAGGCTTGAGCCCCCACCTCCTGCATGTCTGGTGGTATGTGATCCTGAAACGGAATAGTAGAAAGGAGGCTGTCTTCAGGCCTGGCAATCGGCACTGCAGAGTAAAACAAGCCAGGATCTTTCTCATACCAACACACACACACACACACACACACACACACACACACAGATCTCTGCAATGAGGAGCCAGCATACATGCAAGCCCCACATACTGTGACTAACTCTAGCACCATTGATTTTATCGGCCTGTGCGACACTGCATGTGTGCATGTGTTGGTGTAGATGTGTGTGTGTGTGTGTGTGTGTGCCATCCAGTCACATCCAGTTCTGGCCAAACTTTGTAGCAATTTGCATGCCAGTGTGAGTGAAAACACTACAGCAACTGATACTGTTACTCAACACACACAAAACTACAGACACTCTGATTTCTGATTTTATTAAAGTGATCCTGCTTATGAACAGCTTTATTTTTGGCTTCTTCTCTCTCTCTCTCTCTCTCTCTCTCTCTCTCCCTCCTTCCCTCTTTTTCCTCTCCTCTGGCTGCTCTGCGGTAGTGCGGTGGAAGACTGCAGCTCTGACATGGCATGATCTAAAAACCCAGTGAAGCTTCAGAAGGCTTCAGCGCTCTTACGTAAGTGCGTGGATGACTGAGCTGCTCGCGTTTCCAGCCCGCCCTCCTCGCTGGCGCTAACGCTCACGCAAAGCCGCTTAAAGGGCCGATCTGCCCAGAGACGCTAATGTGGCTAACAGCAAGCGCTGGCCAAGCTTGTAGAGCCCCTTTAGCACGAATCACACGAACGACATAGTGCTGAGAGTGCCTCTGGAGAAACGTGCACATAACATGAACATAATAGTTTCTGCGTATGCGTATATCTCATCATTGCTCATGTGTGAACGTCAGGTCATCGTATAACAAGTATGCAAATTTGTGACGCTAAAAAATGGATTCATAACTGCTGAGTAGCAGTTTGTGAACAGCTCATTATGGCTAAATATTCCTGACTTTGTACTTACAGGAGAGATTCGAAATCTAACTTTCGCGTTAGTTCCGCACAGTTACAGGCTGTTTGTGGTCAAACATGTGTAACTTTCTGTGTTTTCCTGTATAATTCTTCAGATTAGGACTAATGGAAGGAAGACGCTTCACGCTGCTGTGCTGAGCTACTGTAAGACAGCAAACGCTGCAAAGAAAAATTCCACTGATCTGTTTTGTCCCCGCTCAGCCTCTGTGGTGCAGACTGGACTCTCTCTGAGTGCCCGGAGCCAACGCACAGTTAGTCCAAAAGTACCACAGCGTGTAAGTCTAAGAGGACAAGACGCAGACAGACGCGAGAGAGAGTGAGAGAGAGAGGCCTGACCTATATAGGAAAGAGGCTGAAATATTTATGGATGTGTGTGTCCTAATTCACAAGCCATTGGGAGCATTGCAGACTTTTCGTCCAATTGCAGAGAAGGGAACCAATATGCACACACACACACACACACCCTCGCCAACCTGTTATTTCAAAAACTCTGAAAGGTCCAGCAACTCAGGACTTGACCTCTCTCGGGCAAGGACTCTTGGGCATCGTCAAGGTTTATTGGTTGATGTTAGTCTGGCTGGATGAGCTCATTAGTACAGAAGTCCTCTGTGCCACTTAGCCATCTATAAGATTGGCTCAACCTCTAGTAGTGCATCTAAAAAAATTGTCATTGTGAACACAGCACACAGACCACCACAACGAAATGTGACCTCTGCATTTGACCCATCCGTGAAGGCGCAGTGGCTGTGAAGGCCTAACTCGGGGAGCAGTGCTTGGGGAAGAATACCTCAGTGATCCTGGACATTTACTAGTCCAGGACTTGAACCGGTGACGCTTGAGCTAAAATTTGATCACCGGATCCACACAGCTGTTGAACTTTTAGTGATATATTTGATTTTCTCTGTGAACATCTGATTCTAATATAAAACTGAGCTACACCAGTTAGCAAAGCCGGCACCTTTGTCGTTCTTGTAACCGATACCCCCTATTTGGGACCTCAGCGTTGGCGTTCTCTGTTTGTTTGACACTCGTTTCCCAGGTTTACTTGTGACGGCGAAAAAAGAGCTGAAATCAATGCTGTGTGTCTATGATAGTGGAGTAATGATGGCCGTTTAAGCAGCAATGGGATAAACTGCTGGCAGCCAGAGAAAATGGGCCAACTCCGCAAGAAAGAACAGAGAGGGCCCTCACTACGTTTCTGAGAAAATGGGCAAAAGAAGCATTCAAATGATAATAATCATTTAAATTATAATATGAATTTCTATTAACTGATGAAAGAATCGTTCTTTAATTACACATATATGAAAGTACAACATGTTTGAAATGTATTTTGACCATTAGTTGTGTTTCTTTTCATTCCAGAAAAATAAGAGCTCTACTCAGCAAGGTGGTATTATATGAAGTTGGTCCAAATGACGCTGTATCATTGTATGACTAGTGTGATCTGTGATACCGGAGACTCCGGTTTACAGAAACAGAAGAGTTACTCACGCAAGAAGTACTCTGAGGCATCTGCTTCGTAATCTGCGTCTTCCGGAAAGTGGTCTATCTGTTTACACAGTCCTTTGAAGTTTCCTGAGTGAAAGAGAAGGAGAGGGAGAGAAAAGATGCAGAGGACACAGGATTAGACTCATAAGCTCAGATGAAACACCTCTAGTCAAAATACTCTTCTCCTCCTGACATTCTGCCACAGATCTGTCTCGTCAGCTGGCCTGACCTCGTGTTTCCAGCAGTAGGCTGCAAGATGTGAACACGCAGAGCAGAGCTGGATGCAAAATTGTATTGGTTTGGCTGGTAAGTGGTTTTTTTTTTTTTTTGGAAAGCTAGTGCTAAGGATTGGCCCATCTTCTGAAAAATAGCTTTGACCCCTTGCTTTGGCTCTGACCCCAAGTCAGCAGCAGATCAGATGAGAGTTGCTCCTAGACACCTTGCTTAAATTTTCCTGCGTCCAGTTAGATACGGCAGTCCATCCGTTACGTTGAGTCAGAAACCTTGCTGAATGCTCGCACTTAAGCGGCACCATTTTTTAAGAAATGCAGATTATTACCTGCACGTTTATGTACTCTTTTATATAAAACTCTTTCCTATTTGAATCCCAGTGTAACTGATGTATAAAAGTGAACTGCTGTGCACTTGCGTCTCCAGTTATCCCACACAAGATGCCACGTCCCAAGACAGCGCAGACAACCGTGTTCAGTTGTCCAGCTGTTATTTGTTTTGTCTTCTGCTTTTCTTTCATTCTCTTCCCATATTTTGTCTTTGTCCCTCACTTTCGTACCAGGCGTTGCTGTGGGTATTCTGGCTCGGAGGCACAACGCTAGTGTCATGCTTGCAGAGACGAGAGACGAAGCCTATCAAAGCAGCTTTCATGTAAGAGCAGGTTTACACGGCTCTCTCCGTGGTTCTGCTCTGCTCGAGTTTTTAAAGAGAAAGACTGCAAAAGGAGCAAGACTGACAGAGTTTTGACAGGATGGCTGCCATTGCATTATTATTATTATTTTTTTTTAAATTTTGGTCTGCAAGGTATTTGGTTTTGAAAAGTGATCACTGACGTCCGCGCCTCTTTCCCGTACTTGTATGAGTCAGTTTTTCTAGGTAAGGCCACAACTTAGAAATAAATTAAAATAGGTTGCTGTTCGTAAAACGTTTGATACCTACTATTTATCACGCACATGTTGATATCGATTGTATAGTTCATATTAACAAACATAAATGTGACAATCTTTACTTTATTACACTGTAAGGCCTCGTTCACACGGACGTCTGAACCAGGCGTTTTTCTGGCGTTCGTGGCGCCAGGTGAGCGCCGACTGAACGGCGACCGTATTTCTGCTCATTGGAGCAAATCAAAGCGTCCACACGGGCGTTCAGCACCGGCGTTCGGCCGGCTGCACGTTCAGGGGGCGTCAAATAAACGCTGCATGCAACATTTTCTTGGCGTCAAAATCCCGACGAATGCGAGGAAAATGACACTATTGCGAACACCAGTGAAAGGCCAGTCGAACGCAGCTACAAAACGCAGCAAAAAGGCGTATGGCGTTCAGAGGGCGTTCATTTCGAACGTCCGTGTGGACGAGGCCTAAGTGTTTTTCAAATATCAGTGCAGATAAAATGTCCGCAGGTGTGGTTATAAGGTAGGGCTATCCTTGCACTCTCTTTAAAATGCCTTTTGTTCTCATTTGTGTAGCGACATCCATATTCTTCTTTTTTATGCTGATATTAGTATCTTGTACATGAAAACACATTTTTATTTTTTGGCTTTTAATGTCTTGGCGCCAACCACCAAATCAGATTCCTTCTGTGTGACAAAATACTGTGCAGTAAACTTCAAATTTATTTATTTTTTTTGTTTCCAAGTTGTATTAAAACGTACTTGATGCTAAGGATCAGTGTAAATGTAATAAAAAAAATGTTATGTCCAACCACTTCTTTTCATTCATATTTATAGATTTATTATCCTGGGGGTAAAACATGGATTGTAATCACCCTGACGTATATGTTATGTTAAATTAAAGAGGATTTCACAGCGTAAAAAGGTTCCTGTTAAATCTGGCTCTGAAACCCGAATACGTCAGATGTAACACTCTCAAACACAAGTTACTCAAAGCACATAATAATTTGATTTACAGAAATGCAAAATTAAAAGGGGATACGTTTTTCTGTTCAAATCCGATGTGTCTCTACGTCTCTGGACATATCACAAATCTCTTTTGCACAGTTGATGTCACTTACAGCCTTCATGCAAGGACTTACAAGGGGTGTAGTACTACATCAATCTACTGTATGTTGATCCAAAATGAAAGCCTCAGTCAGACATCATGTATCGTGCCACGTCCCTCAGCAAGCAAGACACTTAGAGAGATCTGTTTTGTTAGAAGATTGTCTTTCACTTAAATGTCAGATCGAGCTTAGCACAAAGAAGTCAAATGGTACTTGAGTTGCAGACTTTGTGATACCGACAGACGTCGAAACGCCCATTTTGTTTACACCCTACTAATAAAAGTGAGGAAATTTGAACTTAAGTATGAGTGATTTGGCTCATACTTAGAAATAAAGTTTTAAAAAACTGCAGCTCCCACGTAAACCCAAGAGCTGGACGTCATGGTCGGTCAGTCAGTCGGTCGGCCTTTTCCCTGGCGGTACAAGCGAGCTTGGGATCGTCCCCTGTGCCATCTCTGGAGCTCGTAGAGCAGGTAATTATCTCAGCAGAGTGAGGGAGTGTGGAGGGAAGGAGGGATTAGGAAAAGAGAGGGGGAGCAGCAAAGCAACAGAAACCCCCGAGTCAGCCCACGCAGCAGGCTTTCCTACACCGCACTAAGCTTTTATTCTCTCTCTCTCCCCCAACACCTCTCCACTCTTTGAGTTCTGTTTCCATAGCCACTGTCTACGAGATGAGCCTTTTTGGTGAAAATCCATCCACCTCTTCTTCTCTTCCTCCCTCTCTCTCTCTCTTCCTTCCCCTTTCTCTGGTCTAAAGCAATGTTAAAACGACGTAAACTGACATAATTCTAGTTCTACAATTTTAGTTGTAGCTCGAGCTGATTTACTGACATATTTCAGTTATTCCTCTCCCTCTCTCTCTCTCTCTCTTATTAAGTGAGCATTCCCACAGAGCCATCAGGCTCGCTGTCTGAAAATTGGGTGGATTATAGCATGAAAAATGACGTTTTTTATTGTAATGGTATTCTTTGACTTTTTCCAGAGCGATCCGTCCAAATAATGTCCGTTCACAGTGTAAAATTAATGAGGGATTAATAAAGATAGCTGGGAGTGTTCTGTTATCACCTCCTCATCCTTCTTCCTCATCCCTCATTCCTGTCCTTCTCCCCTTCTCTGTCAGCGTTCATTTTGTCACTGAAAAATGACTCCAAAAATTTTCTGAGGCATATAATTTGGAACAAAAGGAACAGGAATGGAGCAGTGCCTCTGTTATTTTGGCATTTAGTTTTGAATAAAGTACCACTTATATAAAACATTTTTATTAAATATTTGGCTACTACCTGATTATTAGTTAATAGGAATATTAATTTTACATTCTATATAATATCTGATATAAGGTATCAGATATGTTCCAACCTGCCTATATGTGTAGGGTGAAAATTTCACAAGCCTGGATGCTGAGATATGTAGGTGATATGAGCAAAAATATATCTTTACCGAAAATTAACTGATTTGATTCACTTCTATTGTATTTTATGGAAACTACATCTCCCTACGTTGTTAGTTTAATTCTAACAGTAATTTTCTTTCATCATACACTCCTTACATTCCTCTATGATTCTCAACACACATTATAGATATCAATTTTCGCCCTTATCACCAGGCTGTGCTTCATTACGGGTCACATATAGTCAGTCGTAGCATGTGAGTGAGCGTACTTGTGGGTACGTGTGTTTACTGTATATGCATACTGCAGTAATAAACACTCTCCTGTAGCTCCGCCGATCCCACCTCCGTCCCCTGTAGGGGCTGAAAATTCCCAGAAACCTCCATCCTCGACCCCACTGCACCGCCAGAGAGGGGGCGGGGGTTTAGTGACTCAGCCAGTCACAACCCTCTCTAATCAGAGACGGACGTGGAAAAGAGCCCGCCCACGTCCAGCTACCCTCAACTAGTGATGTCATTGCTCAGGCTCAAGAGCCAGTCGATGGCAAAACCCACTCAGTTGAAGACAGTGTGGGAGATTGTGTGTGTGTGTGTGTGTGTGTTTCTCTCTCACTGTGTGCGTGTGTGTGAGCGTGTTGGCGTGTGTGCATGTTTCTCACTCTGATGTGTGTGCTCACATTTGTGTGCATGTGTGTTGTTTTTTTCTTTAGCTTGTTAAATTGACTTTTGTCTTTTTGCTATATATATATATGTGTCTGTGTGCGTGTCGTTCTTTAAACGTGTGATGTGTGTGATTTTTTTCTCGTGTGTCTTCATGTTAAGTGTGCATACGTGTTTGTGCGTGTGCCTGCATTTTCCTTGCTTATACATGTGTGTGTGTGTGTGTGTGTGTGTGAGGGAGGAGGTAGTGGGTGATGTTCTCTCTCTCTCTCTCTCTCTCTCTCTCTCTCATCTATCTGCTGGACTCTGGCTTCTCTGCTGCAGGTGGGCGGGGTTAAAACAATTTCGCCCGCTGTCCTCACAGCCAATCAGCAGCAGAGGATCGGTTTCCATGGATACCATTTGGGACACTGGCATGGGCATGTGGGTAATGGGATACCTGGGCAAGTATTATGGCAAACAGTGGAGACCAGGGCATCACCTGGACATCATGGTTGTTCAGTGATGATCCAAAATGAAAGCATCGATCAGACATCGTACATACTGTGACGGCACTTTCTATCAAACAGGAGGTTTGTTTTTACTTAAAGAGAAGATTTTTTAATGCTTTTTAATCTTAATGTCTGTTTGAGCTCACGACTATAAATGTCACAATATTTTAGCAGCTTTTTGTTGATATGAATGGAAGTGATTATTTTAAATCAGCATTTGATTATCGTCTCTCTCTTCGATCGCTGGCTCCTGAATCGAATCAAAATCGTATGGTAGCAAACTTTCGCGATATCTGGAGACATCGAATCGTTGTCCGTTGAACTGATATAATATTGTTTTACAGGCCTAGTGTGCACCTTCGTGGCGCACAGACTGCGACAGTGTGAAGCGGGGATGACGATGGATGAGGGGACGGAGGTTAATCCCCGATGGGGCCGTTATTATTAATAACAGTGGTAACAGCAGGAAGAGCGACTATAATTGCTGTATTCATCTTAATAATCACCTGTTATTAATCTCATATCGCTCGTGAGGTATGTAGCCGGCTTGTCGGGAGGACACTTCACACCATGTGTGTGCGTTTGTGTGTGTGTGCGCTCACGTGAGCGATTGTGCGTGCACGTTCTTAGATGCTTCTAAGGAGCCGACTGGACCCTGAATTAAAAGAGTTTTGCTTTTGTTACCGAGGTTAGGGTTAGATGTAGAATTAATCATATCGAATCGTTACAGGAAACAATGGAGGCAACTTTCAGAGACAGCAAGATGCTTGTGTGTGTGTGTGTGTGTGTGGGGGGGGGTTGGTCATCGGCAAAACTGTGTGATAATATTGTGTGGGCGTTCCCTTATGCAACAAAGATATATTCAGATTGCATTATCAAGTAATATATTCCAAATGCATGAGCCATTTTGTTTACAAATTAGATATTTTTAATTTATAGTGGGCTCTTGAAAGTTATAACATTTTTCAACTTAAATTTTGTGTGTAGGATAATGTTCCAATCGTATTCATATGGTTAGATTTTTATTCCTTGTGAACACTGCACAACACAGCACACAGTGCACCTCTGCATTTGACCCATCTGTGAAGAAGTAGTTGGCGGCTTTTTTGGCAGCAGCCGGGTTGCTGTGTTTGGGGGCAGTACCGTGCTCAGAAGTACTTCAGCAGGTACAGGACTTGAGCCCATGACCTTCCGATCACGAGCTCAACTCCCTAACCTTCATGCTACTAACTACCAACTAACATCAACTAATTATGGTAATTAATTTTGCACATATAAAATGCATTCCAATAACAATAGAATCAGTTTAGCACAGTTGTTCCACTGTTGGGCCTCTGAACAAGGTCCTTGATCCCCCCAAAATGACGGCAGGACCTCAGAATTATTAGGCAGGTATAGTTTGAAACTTCACTGTTTCAAAACTCATAGACATCACGTTCATTATATTTCAGATGAACACATCCCTGCCACATTTCAAAATTATTTGTTTGGACCCAACGACATTAACCATGTAAAATATTAGTCCACCCAGCGTTGTTCCTATTGCTTCACCAACAAATCCATTCCACTTGAAAGTCCACTCCAGGTTGCACAGTGGCATGTTGTGTTACATATTTAAAATTCAAATTTCCTAAAGTCATTGTTGGTGATAAATTGTGTCAAATTAATTTTATTATATTAGCCATGGCAGTGGGTTTAAAAACAAGCTGATGCACATATGGACTAGTCGAATGAGGACTTATTGTTGATTCGGTCTCTGAAATAGTTATTGAGTTATGAGTGTTTGCTTCTGTAGGTAAACGTGGGTGTCTAACATCCTGTCAAGATGCAGCAGAATGCAGGGAATGGCATTGACTTCATTAACAATTTTCTGGGGGAAGACCCCCCAGAAAATTGGGGGTCTTCCAAGCAGGGGGTCTTCCCAGCCAGTGTGTCGCTCCCCCCACATTACAAATGCTTCTGCTGTCTTTGACAAAACTCGTCTTTTAGGTCAACCTAATTTTTTGCCTTTAACATTTCTGACATATCCATATCACAAGTCTATGCATGAAACAGCTTCGAGGGTTCTAGTGAGGTTTACTAAGCACACACACACACACACACAAACACAAGCATACACACACACACACACACACAAACACAAGCATACACACACACACACGCTTGTCGGCCTGTGTTTGTTGACTTTGTGGAGATTAGAGGTCCCTGGGCGTCCACTTTGATGTGGAGCTAAAAGGGGTGTGTACCCCGGGGTCATACTTCAATCGCTCCATCATTACTTTTTCATTCCCCTCATCTTCTTTCCTCTTTCTCTCCGTTCTCCCCTTCTCCCCCCTCCATAGCACTCTTCCCTAATGCCATTGACAGTGTGTAAAGTGTGTGTGTGGCTGTATGTCAAACATTTTACACTCAAGCAACGCTGTGAAAATGTGCGGAGTTACGGTAAGAGAACACAATCCCTAAAAATGATCTCTTTCTTATTTCTCTCTCTCTGAGCTCATCTGAGACTCTCTTGCAGCTCTGAGGAACGAGGTCACCACAGCTGAGGAAAAGCTGAGGTGAAAATGAGATGAGGGGAAAGAATGCCGGAGAGAAAGAAGTTACGGGGGGGGTGGGGGAGGGTGTCCAAAAAAAAAGCCAAAAAACAAAAGGAAGAAAGGAAAAGGAAGTTTTGGCAGAGCATGTGGTAGGGAAGAGGACGGAATGAAAGAGGAGAGACAGAGAAGGGAAAGACAGAGTGGGAAAAACATGGGAGAAAATGGGAGGGGGAGAATGAGAATGAGAGAGATTTCCCTGGTCGAGGGGGATCTCACAGCTGTAGAAATGGAGAGGAGTGAGTCATTGTGTGTTGGTTTACACTCTAATACCCATTCAACACTTCTGCAGGCCCGAGAGAGAGAGAGAGAGAGAGAGAGAGAGAGTAATGAGGAAAAAGAGAGTGACAAAGACCTGGGGGAGATGAGATGAGAGAGAGAGACAAGAGAGCTGAGGGGTAAAGAGGAAAAAGGCAGAATGATAAAAGTGGTAGAGGAGGAGAAGTGAGAGAGCGGGAATGAAAAGTGAAGGAACGGAGCTAGATAAGGAAGAAAGAGAAATGAGAGAGAGATGAGAGAGTTGTGGGGTTAGAGAGCTGCACGGAAGACAGGATGAGAAACGTATCGAATGAGAAAGAGGTGGTGGGGAAAGAGAAATAGATAGAAACGCTAGGAGAAAATGTGACTCTGCACAGCAAAACCAGTCGCTTGTCGCAACGGAGGTTTCCGAGAAAAACGAGCGTTTATGTTGCGTGGGGTAAAATGTTGGATTTTTTGTTTTTAGTGTTTTGAAACAGTGGAAGGTCTATACTGTGCTGTTGTGAATAAATTTAGCTGAAAAACTTACCCTTTACATCCTAAAAATGTGACTTTCTTGAGGTGAGGAATTCAATTCCAGCAGAATGTTAAAAGTTTCTGTTTTGACTGCTCTACTCCAATATTTACGGTAAATCCACTGGTTGACTAGCGTGGAGATATTTCTCCGGAATCCATCTTCGTCTCCCGAGTTCAGTTAACCTACCGCAGGTAGGCTATCCGTGTGGCTGTGAATGCGGCGTAGGCTAGCGTAAATGCAAACGTAGCCGCGACCGCACCAAGCGTCTGTGAGTGCTACGGCGATAGTCAACTTCAAAGGCAGATTTCTCCGTTTCTCACTTGGCGTGACGGGAGAAACCCGACTCCTTTGAATGTTGATATCTCAGTCATATGTCGTCCCATTCATTCCATATAGGTATCATTTTGAAGGTTGATTTATGCCATTTCATGAAAACAAAATAGCTCAATTTTGAAAATTTGCGACAAGCGACTGGTTTTGCCGTGCAGAGTCACAAATGTAAGAAGGCAAATAGAGAAAGCCAGAACTGGAGAGAGAGAGATAGAAAAGAATGACAAAAAAAGAAAGAATGAAAGATGAAATTTCTGAGAGAGAACTGAAAGAAGAAGGGAGATAGAGACAGTACAAGAAAGAACGTCAGTGACAGAGATGGAGATGAAAGAGTACTGCTGTAAAATCTGCTCTCACTTCTGCTGTGTTTACTGGGCGCAGGGCTGATACTAGGACAACAATAGTTCCTACCCTAGTTTCCAGGCAAACTTTATTTTTTTGGGTCGCCCCCAATTAATTTCTCACTTTCAAGAACAGCACAGAGGACGGAGCGCTGAACGCACAAAACGGGACTCGGACACTCAACGCGCGACGAAAAACGCTCGGTGCAATACAAGACGCTGTTTAAAAAAAACCCCGAGAGATCGGGTTTTAGTGGCTTCCTGCCAAGCTGTCGGCAAACAGGAACAGGAAAAGTGAAAAAGAGGAGAGAGGACAGGAAGGTGAGAGGAAGAGAAAGAGGTGAGGAGTGAAGGAGCGTAGCCAGCAGGGACCGCAGGACGTTCTAAAAACAGCTGGACGCAGATCTGCATGTCCTGTTCTCCTGTTACCCTCTCACTCTCATACACTCTCCCTCTCTGTATCTGTGTCAAGTCACAGTCCAAGTCTCTTTAGCTGACCTGAAAGCTGCTCGCTCGGCCTCAAGGCATTATTCACATCAACGTTTGACTCCAGTACATTTTTGGGGGGATGAGAGTGGACTAAGGGACTTGAGTTTGGTTCGAATGGACGCGGTTGTGCATTTGTCTCATCTACGCTGCTGTTGTGCTGTATACTCAGGTCTAAGCTGCTATCCAAAAATAGGAAAGTACTGTACATAAGGGGTGTGCAAATAAAATTACATCAAATCGCGATTCTTTCTGTGTTGATTCTGAATTGATTTATGTATTACAAAAAACTACGGTAATGGCTCTAGTTCGGGGCAGTTGGTCGTATCTCGGTTAGAGAGTTCGGAGTTAGTGATCGGAAGGTCACTGGTTCGAATCTCAGACCAGTGAAGGTACCACTGAGGTACTCATGAGTAAGGTACCATCCCCAAGCACTGTTCCCAGGATGCTGCCCATGTCAGCTGCCCAATGCTTCTACACGGATGGGTCAAATACAGAGGGGACATTTGTGACCTTCCACAGCAAACAGTCGCTTGTCGCAAATTTTCAAAATTGAATTATTGTTTGAGTTATATGTTTGAAATGGCATAAACCAACCTTCAAAACGATACCTATATGGAATGAATGGGACGACATATGACTGAGATATCAACATTCAAAGGAGTCGGGTTTCTCCTGTCACGCCAAGTGAGAAACGGAGAAATCTGCCTTTGAAGTTGACTATCGCCGTAGCACTCACAGACGCTTGGTGCGGTCGCGGCTACGTTTGTATTTACGGTAGCCTACGCTGCATTCACAGCCACACGGATAGCCTACCTGCGTTAGGTTAACTGAAGTCGGGAGACGAAGATGGATTCCGGAGAAATATCTCCACGCTAGTCAACCAGTGGATTTACCGTAAATATTAAAGCAGAGCGGTCAAAACAGAAACTTTTAACATTCTGCTGGAATTGAATTCCTCACCTCAAGAAAGTCACCTTTTTAGGATGGAAAGGGTAAGTTTTTCAGGGAAATTTATTCACAACAGTACAGTATAGACCTTCAAAACACTAAAAACAAAATATTTACACCACGCAACATAAACGCTCGTTTTTCTCGGAAACCTCCGTTGCGACAAGCGACTGGTTTTGCTGTGCAGAGTCACATTTGGTTGTGGTGCTGTGCCGTGGTACGTTCACAATGGCATATAGTCACTTATTCACACTCACTCACTATTGTAACATACTTGATTTATACTGGCTGATACTATAGGCCACACACACACACACACACACGCACACACATGCATGGACGCATGCAAGGTATAGAAAAATACATATGACGTGTGTGGCGCGTAAAAGACCAGATTTATTCAAACTTGGGTGTTTTTGCAACTTCAAACCCTAAAAAGTGCTGAATGTGTGAGACAGGAAACTGGAAAAGTGAAACAGAAAGTGTTATAGTCCACCTTGGAACAAATACAAATCTCTCTGGTTGTACCTGTGTGATGTGGAGTGTGTGTGATGCTTTCTGTACAGTAGGTGACACACAGTGTAGCCATGACAACACACATACACACACATTCTCTCTCTCTCTATGAGGTTGCTCAGATAACACATGGTTCACAGGGGGTGTATTCACACCCTGGAGTGGCGTGCGTGCGTGTGTATATGTGTGTGTGTGTAGGCTCACTACAGTGCATGCTTTGTATATCACTCTGTGTGATTGTAGCACTCATTAACACTGGCGCTGCACAGCCAAAGCCCTCACACTGACCGGACGCTAATTTGATTTAGTTCTCAGTGGCACCATCTCTCCTGCTGCGTTACAACCTACTACACCTGCCACACACACACACACACACACATACTATATATTAAAACATGCCACTCAAATTATAGTGCAGGTTTAACAGTCCTTAATATACCCTACCACCTTAAAACACACACACACACACTCATACACACTCGCAGGTATGCATGTGTTCTCTCTGCGTCTCACACACCCACTTCTCTCGCAACCACATCAATTCCAGCTAGCCGCTAACCTATTTTCACAGCGTGACCTCACGGAGAGCGAGCCTATGTCCACTATAGCTGTGCTATTTTAGACAAGCAGCCTTTAATCCCTACTGCAAGATTTTTCCCTTCCGGCCCTCACTAATATTTATGCGCGTGTGTGTGCCACGGCACTGGGAGATCGCTAACGCTCTCGGTGCTAAAATGTGCACAGCTAGCGCCCGCTTACCCATAAATCCCTGCCACAGAAAAGCAGGCAGTGGATCATGAGTGGAGGCTGCAGTCTTATAAGAGTGTGTGAGAGAGAGAGAGACGTTCCAGGCTGTGCTGACGATACCGACCACAATCGTACAGCTAGTGCCTATAAAAAAAAAAAGATGACAAATCAGGGCTAATGGATGTTACCGCTTTTCCAGACTAGACGGTGGAAGTTGACCGTATGGTAACCAAGACTATGGATTAGACTTGTTGAAACCCTAGATCAGGGGTACGCAACTCCGATCCTGGAGGCCCGGTGTCCTGGGGCTTTTCCATCCAACTGGATCTTGGAACATTCACACCTGGTCTCAGGTAGATAACCACCAGAAGAGACTGATCAGACAGGACGGAAAACCTCCAGGAGGTTACCCCTGCCTACCCCTGCCCTAGATTATAGAATCTAGGGTGACTGGTTCCAGTCCCGGACCAGTAAAGGTACTACTGAGGTTCTCATGAGCAAGGTACTATCCCCAAGCACTGTTCTCCAGGTGCTGCCAAAAAGCTGAAAACCGCTCCTTCATGGATGGCCTAAAAGCAGAAGTCACATTTGGCGCACCATGTGCTGTGCTGTGCTGCGTTGACAAAGATTAATAATCACTCACTTAAATGTTTTACACTAAAACACCAAACCTTGGAACTATGTGAATAAAGAAGAGGAAAAAAACACTAAAAGTAAAAACAAGAGTTGGGTTATTGGAACGACAAAAATAAAGAATAGAAGAGCGTGTTGTGAGAAAGAGAGTGATCGCGAGGGAGGGAGGGGTGTGTTCACAGGTGGAGGACAGAATGTGATTGTGAGGCAAGACTTTTAAAAAGGTGTGTGCGTGTGTGTCATGTTTTTTATGTGTTATGGGGATATTTATGGCCTTTTTTGGACTCTGAAATAACTTTTATTCATTTTTATGGCTTTGTGGGGACATTTGAGAGGTCCCCATGAGGGACAATCACTTTATAGTGAATATGCATATTTTATTTGAGAAACTAAAAGAGCTAAAAGGTGTGCATTTGGTTACAGAGGTTAAGGTTAAGGTTAAGGTTAAGGTTAAGGTTAAGGCTAGGGTTAGGGTACGCTATAGAGTTATATACATCTAGTCATTATGGGAGTCTATGGAATGTCTCCACAAAGATAGCTGTACAAGTTTGTGTGTGTGTGTGTGTGTGTTCATGTATTTATCGCATTGTGGGGACCTTTTTGTCCCCTAAAATCACTTTTATCTGTTTTTTTGGGCTTTGTGGGGACATTTGAGAGATTCCCGTGAGGAAAGATGACTTTATAGAAAATGTGCTTGTTTTATTTGAGAAACTAAAAGAGGTAAAAGGTGTGCTTTTGGTTACTGAGGTTAAGGTTAGGGTTAGGATTAGGTGTAGGTGTAAAATTATATACATCTAGTCATTATGGGAGCCTACGGAAAGACCTCACAAAGATAGTAATGCAAGACTGTGCGTGTGTGTGTGTGTGTACGAGAGGCGGTTGAGGGTGATATGGATTTCCAGCTTACATCTGTAAGCATGGAGAAACAGCGATGACTTAATGGGTGGATGGAGAGAAAGAGGGAGGGAGAGAGGGTAGGAAGACGAGCTATAGGGACGAATGCATCCTGTATTCAGTGTAGTGCCTCTCTGCAGCTCTTTCTTCTTATCCTTAATGTAGAAAAATGCCAGTGGTTGCAGTCTGGATGCGTCAAACTAACCCCCCTCCCTCCCTTTCTCCCCTCTCTCCCTCCATTCTCTGATGATTAGCAATTCACTGAGTGTCTACATGTCATCTCCTGTCCTGCAGAAGTGAGAGAGAGAGAGAGAGTGGGAGAGAGGGGAAGATATGTAGAGGGTCCAAGACAAAAAGGCTTATTTGTGAACCATTTTGGGGTTTTTTTTTTGCACGGATGATGCCACTTCCTGATTTTCAGGAAACTCAACCACACCAGACATACGGTCAGTCTGACCACACCAGACATCTCTCTTTCTCTTTTTCCTCATCAGCAGTGTGATGGACGACTTCTTTAAAATCAAAACACACACAAGCATGCAGCAGCACTTTGAGTAGCTCTGTTTTATTCATACTGCACCACTTCTGTTATTGCATGTGTGTGTGTGTGTGTGTGTGTGTGAAAGACGAAGATATGAAGCCAAGATGGCTGTTCTTCCAGCTCTTGACTCTGTCCCCCTCTCTTTCTCTCTCAAGCATTGGCGTCAGATTTACGGATGCGTCGGAGACACGCTCCTACCACACTACCCCTCTATACACCGCCACCCCACCCCACCCCCTGACGTCAGAGCGCCGCTGGAGTTGGTGTTAGCGCCTGCGTTAGCCGCGGCCATGAGCAGGTCCCCGAGGGGCGCGGTGCAGCGGCGTGGTGTGTGATCCCTGCTTAACTCAGCTGATTAATTGCTTTAATTAGGATCACGCAGGGGTGTGCGGGGAGCGCAGTGGGATGGCACACCATCAGACGCAGTGTGTGTGTGTTTATGGGTTTTGTGTGTGCGGCCTGTCAGGGGGCCTTGTCATTGAGCCTTATGTTAAATTCCACCTGTCCTATGATATACTATATATATGTAGTGTATATATATACAGTGCACACACTGTCTGCCTTATGAGTGTCCGTATGGGACAGAGAGACAAAGAGATAACAGTAGAGAGTTTCACTCTGATAAACTCTCTCGCTCCTCCTCCTCTTCCTCCTGAGGTTATCTTCAGAATAGAATCTGCTGTGTCGTCAGCATCTTGGTGGACAGGTGCAGCTTGTGTCCTGACACCTAGAGAACACTGGGCCTTATCTGTGGTATGAATAATGTGATATCTGCCAGATCTTACACCAACGCCTGCTGCAAGCGCCTCTTATCGCCCGCAATAACTTTGAAACATCTTTCTTCAAAATATGAACTTTATGAAACAGATTCTTAATCATTTTAGTGCACTTTTTGAAAAATAAACTTAACTGTAGCTTTAACTTCACATAGATTTTTTTTGTCTTTCTCTTAAAGTTAGCAGAAAATCTTGCAATGAACACTATCAATCAAACCAGCTGAGGCTTACTCTTCTGTGCAGAGCAAAAATGATGTCTTAGCAGGTGATAACATCCAGTTTTGAGGAAAAGTAAGATTACTTACAGGTTAAGCCTTAGCCTATTTTGAGATCAATCCAAATATTTACCTATTTCAGTGTTATTTACCTTTTGAGAATCAGTATAGAAATAGAGTAGTGCCAAAGCCACATATTCATTGAACACAGATCTAACATCTAACACAGATACAGACAGCTAGTAATGAAAGTTTAGCTTTGATATTTATCTGATGGCTAATGACATAGTCATTAGCTATCAGATAAAAGAAGTTTGCATTGGTAGCATGCTACTTCAACAGTGACCATAGCTCTAGAGTTAGTAAGTTGTACGATAAAAGCTTTAATTCAGTGGTTTCAGTCTTCACAATTCCAAAGTTCCAAATTCATACAGAGTTGTTACCGACATCCAAGAGTTATCGAGCATCTTTGACAGTCACATTAAAAAGACAAAATGCTCAACCCATAACCTCACAACTGTAGTCTTAAAAGATTTCCATTGACATGCAAGCTTGTCTCCTAAAATAGATTTGGAAAGGAAAGAAAAGATGGAGGGGAAAATAAAAATAAAGAAAGCTGGCATAAGTAGATGAAATATTTTATTATGAACAATGAACAACTCCACCAAACCAGCCTGGCTGCTGTAATGACTACCGACTACCATGTCCCTGAAACATGAAACAGAAATATTTCACGTGCATGAGAATGGAGTGAAGACGTGAACATTAACAAATCTTCTGAAGGCTCTTTGGTTACTTTGTGAAAAGCGATTTAATGTCAATCTTCAGAGAAAGTGGATTAGATTTAATGAGTAAAAAGAAACACCCAGACAATAGTGCTCACTAATTAACTATCGCCTGAATTTTCTCTAGGAGGTCAAGAATCCATTATTCATACAGAGCTATATAGCTCACTTGTGAATAGCCCAGTAGTGCAATTGTGTGGAGCTTAATTCCTTAGGCCTTTGTAATACGCACAGATTAAAGTGTCCCCTGTGTAATATAAAATAAATCCATTTAGACAATAAAGAGTCTTTTTTAAAGTCGACTGCCAGAAAAGGATTTACAGATAAGAAAATATTAAGGCGTAGAAGAGGGATCATGGATTCTGGTCCTGATGTCCAACAGGGTTTCATTGGATGACCGTGTAGGATTGAGCACCTTATTATCACCAGTAGCAGAGTTGCCGTCCAACAGATGGGCCTCATGCACCAATATTTAAATATTATAATATTATATAACCGTAGAATTGAATTGAAGAAAACACAATAAGCTGATGGTTTAACACAAACGGGCATGCAATGAAATTAACAATACACTTCAATGTTTATAGATTCTGTTCTTACCTAAGAACAAATCTCAAATAAATAAACATTGGTGACTGTCCGAATCTTTGTGAAAACTGTGCAAATGGCTTTTAAGAACAAATTCCTTCTTAAGAACAGTTGGTGAATAAAACCCAGTGTTTTTCTTTATCAAATAATTTGAAATCACCACAGCAGGTGAAAGTGAAAGATTATTTGTCATTGTGAACACACCACAGCATACTACGCACCACAATGACCCATCCGCGAAGGAGCAGTGGGCAGCTAACATGGACAGCGCCTAGAGAACAGTGCTGCGGGACAGTATTTTCTTTGATACCCGGTTCGAACTGACGATCTTCTCATCACGCGGCAAACATCTTAACCGTTACGCTATGAACTGCCCCAGGTCTGTACAGACATTGAGTTAGGTAATATTTACATTTATCCAGAGCAAATTCCATTTTCCTAATTTTATGCATAGTCTCCCTTAGAGCAACTTGGGATTTAGGGTCTTGCTCAGGGATCCAGTGATGGTAGTGCTGGAGGTAGGATTCGAACCCATGACCTGTTGGTCCAGAGGAGAGCATCCTGACCACTGTTAGGGACAATAAACATCAATATTTTTATGCAGCACTTATCCATAAATACTTGAGAGGTTGATGTGGTATTTGAAATCCTTTGGGGCAGTTGGTCGTATGGGCATAACGGTGGAGTGTTTGCCCCGTGATCAGAAGATCGCCGGTTTGAATCTCAGACCGGTAAAAGTTACCACTGAGGTACCCATGAGCAAGGTACCGTTCCCAAACACTGCTCCGCAGGCGCTGCACATGTTAGCTGCCCCCTGCTCCTTCATGGACAGGTCAAAAGCAGAGGTCACATTTGGTTGTGGTGCACTGTGTGCTGTGCTGTGCTGTGTTCACCGTGACAAATAATCACTCACTTTCATTTACTTTATCTTTCAAGGATTTAACACAGTAGATCTAACAAAGGTCTTTATGGACACGGGCAGGGTCACTAAATAAAAGAAAAATTATTAAAATGTTTACTGTACCAGATTGTGGGACCATCACAGTCAAAAACATTTTCAGTTCAGGATTTTGGATTTTGCATATTGAGACAAGACATATTGAGATCTCACTGTGGACGCTGACAGTGGCGGAGCAAGTATGTTTAGCCAACAGCACCATTTGCTGCGATTGAAGCCTATGCCAGTGCTGGTGCCTGCTGTAAAATCAGTTCTGATTAGCAGCAATTTGCAGCATGTTCTTTAACATTCTAACCAGCCACAAGACCCTGGTAGTCTGTGAATTCTTATAACCCAAGGAACCAAGTGAATGTGAGCAAAAGTTCAGTTTTTTCAGTCACAGTCTCATATTTCTCATACGTAAGTGTTGACTTCAGGTTTCATTATGTATTTACCTGGGCCAAATCAATAGAGATAAGATTCCAGTGATGTGCTCTGGTTCTATTGAGATCAACCTTATTTTAGTAATATTAGGGTAACACATGTACTCTATCTGCAGAATAGAAACTAACATTGCAAGGACAAAATTTCCTTTCAGAGGTCATTATCTTCATTGAACAGGACAGGATTTGCTAGGAAACATTACATTAGAATTTGTAATGATCTGTTAATGTCTTTTTACCGCAGATTCTAGCTTCCCATTCTAAATTTCTGTATGACTTATTTAAAAGATAGCTCTGTCCCTCCCGGACCTCTTCAGCCTGCCAGCAGATGCGGGCTTGGCTCTTTGCTGCTGTCCACACCTCACCAGCCAGGCGTTAAGTGGACGTCTGCTGAGGTGGAGACATCACAGCGTTGCCTCCAGTCTCACTGCTGAGAGCCGGTCAGGTGCCTGGACGGCGTGCAGCAGAGCATCAACTGGTCCGTGCTAAGCCTGGGAAAAATTTCTATTGAAATATCATTGTTTTATATGGAGATGTACAGTAGGTCTAGATAAATGCATGCTTGTGTATGCCTGCTATAGCTGGGTGCCATGATATGCTTTTAGATGGCATCAAAAACAACTGATGTGCCATCACCAAACAAAAACAATTTCTACTGGTTAATTATTTAAATAGAAACTGTAAGCCATAGTCAGCAACAGTACTATGTTAGTGAAGTGAGTTTTGGATGTATTATATAACTGTGCTGTAAACAGTGTTTTTCATTTATTGTCCTTCTTAGATGTTGTTTCCAAAAAGCATTTGTTGTATTGCAATCAGTGTTGGGAAGGTTGCTACATTTATTTTACTTTTACATTCATGGCATTTAGTAGACGCTCTTATCCTGGGGTGAGTTTCCCAAAAGCATAGTTGCTAATGTAGTAACGTAGCACCCCGTCTTACGTTTAGCTAATTTCAGAGACAGTTCCCTTGAGGGTAACTTTAAAGTTTTTACTCAGAGACCCAGCATTGCCAGTAGTGCCAGAGGTCGGACTCTAACCCACAACCTCTTGGTCCAGAGGCAAGTGTCCTACCACTAGGCCACCAACACCCCAAACTGTATAATGATACCCCATCGCTACACACACACGTACAGCATTTAACAGATGCTCTTATCCAGAGCCACTTCCATTTACCAATTTCAGGGACAGTTTTCTCTGAGTGCAACTAAAGGGCTAACGACCTTGCTTTCATAGAATACAGAATACATGCCCTAAAATGTCATTTGTAACGTATTCCGCTAGATTACTCAATGTGAGTATCGTATTCTAAACACTTTGGATTACTTCCACATTGTCTTGCTTTTTACAGCTGTATGAATGTGGCAGTCACACCCTTCATATTCCGCCCTCTTTCTTCTTTTAATGTGTGTGTCTGAATTTCCAAGAGAGAAATGCGTTTCTGCACTGTCTCTGTCATGCTGCCTCCAACTCCGACTCCTCCATTGTGTGACAACGGCAACTTACGTTAAATGGACGTTTACATTAGAATCTTTGGTTGCTTCCAGTGATGAATGGAATTACCATAATTTATTAGAGAGAGGATAAACATGTGAAACAAAAAAAATACTGTAATGTAATCCATTATTTTAACAATCTAACTGTATTCCCATTACCATCTATTTAAACTGTAACTGTAACGGAACACAGTCACCCATAATTTGTAATCTGAATACGTAACGTCGGTACATGTATTCCATTACTTCTCAACACAGATTGCAATATACAATTTTACATATCACCCAGTTCTAGCCTTTACTAAAAAGGAGACTCAAATGGTCAATGCTTTTGTTAGTCATAGTCTGGTCTATTAAGACACATTAAACTGTGTTCCAGTGGTGCGTATTCCCACTCTTTCACTCGAGCAATTGTACTTTCTTACTGTACTTAAGTGTTATTTGACTTTAGTACTTTAGTATTTTTACTCATGTAGTATTCCAACTTCTACCCATTTTCCCTAAAATAATTCATAACTTTTATTTTAGTATATATTTCAGCTACTCAAATCTATGTTCCAAACCCAGAACCAGCTTCAAATCAGCAATAAACAACAGAAAAGCAGCATTTCCTTACAGACACCAACAAGATCCATCATTTTTGGGAGCTGCCTCTTCTTTAAATTAAGCAGAGATGATTTTCCAGCACACCTCCTCTGGTTTAACTTTCGGGGTTAAACTCATAGGCTGGCATAATTTCCATTACACTCTCATAATTCACGAGACAAGTCCCCCGTGCGAACGTGCCGTGCTGGTCTGAAACGAGTGGGAGGAACGGTGGGGTATCGGACAGATGCAATCTCCACCCTCAGGTGATGCATTGTGTTTGGGTTCATCTTTGACACCAACCTAATGCGCCGTAATGGATTGCAAATGAACTGGGCCAAGGACACCAGCGATTCATCACGAGCCCCAAACGCAGCAGACTCCGTCGTTATTGAGGGCTAAAAAGAGCGAATAGCTCTGCTGTGGAACGAAAGAGCGAATATGGCTTTAATCAGTATTTATGGTGGGACCTCCTCTAAGCAGCAAAATGGCCGTCGGACAGCAGGAGGTGGGGGCGAGAGTTAGAAGCACGAACTCCTTTAGACATTATCAGAAAATTGGCCTAATGTTAACGGCGAAGTGCTACGACAGAGCTGAGATCAATTCTTTATAATTGCTACCGCGCAGCGTAATGGTTTCACAGCAATTTTTGGCACTTAGCAGTTAGAATATACATTAAAGTGTGGCGTTGGGAAATGGCCACAGATCTAATAACCATGGTGCTACTTCAGGTCACACTGGTCACATCTCAGTGGCCTCTATGCAAACTGTTATGTTTTTAAAAACAGACCATCATCCAAACATTTTAGTGTCGCTAAAATCAATCTGTTCTGAAAGGGGCTGAAATAGAGGGGTAAAAAGCAAGCGAAAATGTCTAATCTGAGAACTACTTCAGAGACATGTTTAGTGGCGCTCATAGACCTATTTTAACTGGTTAAAAACGTATATAATACGGGACCTTTAAAAAATGGCATTGGTGCATTTGCTCTATACATGCAGAAAGTGTGTCCCAGTAACTGAGAGCACAGGGCTCAAAGTGTGTGAGGCATCGATTTTCTTCCCCAGCCGCATAAAACAGTACAAACCCATCCAGCCGACCAGCCGAACACACCAGGACCACACACATCTGCTGCCTGAGTCTGCATTCCCCTTCTCTAATGAGAACAAGCTCACGCTGATGAGGGAGATGATGGACGCGATGATGAATGACAGCCACACCGCACCCGTCTGCTCTGACAGGGGCCCTGTCCCTTTTAGCAGCCTTCCCATTTTCCAATTTGTGCCTCTTATTCAATTTACCAAGGGTCGAAAGTGGAGAGATTTTTTAATACCTTCTGGATGCGGGCCCGGTAATCGAACGTGACACTGAAATATGTTATCTGCCCCCGACCCTGAACTCTATCATCTGAGGAAATATTTCCGTCGCTTGCATATTTTGGCAGAAAAGCCTAACCTGCAAACTCATAGGTAAGTCTGCTCCACATGCAGATGGGGCTCTTTTGTGGCTACGGCGTTTAAAGCCGTGTCACTGTGAAGCGATCTGCGGCAGACAGGAAACGAGATGCGAGCGCAATCTATGTTTTTGTTCCCGCAAAAGTAAATGAGCTAGACTTAATGGTGCTCAAGGTAAATCAGAACGATTGTGTTAATAGGCTAGAGATCCAATTCATTCCCACTCTTTCATGATTAGGAGTGTGAAAAGAAAAGGAAGGAATGTGTGGGTGTGTGTGCACAGGCGGTGAGGTGACCTGAGATTTGAGTTTTATTGTATGTTAAGGAGCAATCCTTATACGAGAAATGCTTTTATAGAACATTTCCAGCTTTTGACTTGTTCTTGACTGTTGAAGTTAAGGTTAAGGTTAAGGTGTAGCTGTGGTGTTATTTGTGTCTAGTAATTATTGAAGCTATTACACAAAGATGGCAAACATGTCTACACATACAGTACTGTGCAAAAGTTTTAGGAAGGTGTGAAAAAATGCGGTAAACAAAGAATGCTTTCAAAAATGGAAGTGTTAATCATTTATTTTCATCAATCAACAAAATGCAGTGAATGAACAAAAGAGAAATCTAAATCAAATCAATATTTGGTGTGACCACCCTTTGCCTTCAAAACAGCATCAATTCTTCTAGGTACACTTACAGTTTTTGAAGGAACTCGGCTGGTAGGTTATTCCAAACATCTTGGAGAACTAACCACAGATCTATAATCCTACAAAATAATATAATGACTACAAAATAATATAATGACTATAATCCTACAAAATCCCTGACTTTGTGCAAGTGTACCTAGAAGAATTGATGCTGGTTTGAAGGCAAAAGGTAGTAACACCAAATATTGATTTGATTTAGATTTTTCTTTTGTTCACTCACTTTGCATTTTGAAAATTGATAAAAATAAACAATCATTATTTATATTTCTGAAAGCATTCTTTGTTTACAGCATTTTTTCTGCATAAAACTCTTGCACAGTACTGTACATCTACAATCCAAACGTCTTTTACAGCATTTTCAGAGCCTAATCACGTCCTGCAAACCTGTCCACATACCTGTACACCCACACACAAACAAACCACCCTCCACCACACAGTGGGATGAGACAGGAATGGTATAGCCTCAATTAAAAATATATTTTAAGTTTTTTTACTGAAATTTGCTCTGCTTAAGAAATTTGACATTTATTTATAATAATGTACATGCGCCGAATTGAAGAAACCCCAAAAAGCTGACGTTTTGCACAAAAATAAAATGTGCGCTCTTCAGCATTTGTAGATTATGTTCTTGCCTAAGAATCAATCAGCGTAAGTCAGAATTGTTGTGAAAACTGTTGGTGATTGAGATCCAATGTTTCTCTGATCAGTGGCATCATGTCCAGCCAACTTCCAGCACTGAGGCAGAATGAGAAGAACTGGAATTGTGTTCCAGCAGGACTCTGCCCCCATCCAGTATTAATAATACCTCCGGGACACTCCTCATACTCACTCGTGTAAAGCAAACTGAAGAACGCTGTCAGGAAAACTGTCTGGCTCTCACTAAAACACGCCAGCTGTTTCTGCTGTTAACTCGGGCCGGACCCTTGAGATAATTACACTTTGAGGCTGTCTTGGTCGGTGTTACCGAGGTTCGAATGAAAGAAAGTGGTGTGCTTGTTTAAGATGAATGGTTTTTTATTTTCTGATATTTTTCTTTCTCCTGGTGTAAGTGGACAATAAAACAGTGTAGAAGAGACAACAGGACCACAGAATTAGAGAGGCGGACAGCGAGAGAGAGTGAGAGTAGAAAGAAAAGAGAAAGTGTGGAGATATAATGAAGACCATCTATTGTGCCACGACAACACCAGTGACCGAGTGATGTAATATTCCTCAATCATTCCGCTCTGTGTTTTTGTTTTGGCCTGACTGAGCGTTATGACCAGACTAAATGCGATAAAGGGACTCTTGGTGTGACTTTGTGTCTGTGGGGGTGTGTGTGCACTAGATAAAGTAAAGTAAAAAAAGAAGAGTTCTTGCCAAGAACTCCAGTAAAAGTTAAATGTGGTCCTTTAGAATATAACTTGAGTAAATTTATAACTTGAGGTTGATACTAGTAAATTAGTCTTTACAAGAAGAGTTCATTCATTCATTATCTGAACTGCTTAATCCCAACTGAGATCGCAGGGGGACTGGAGCCTATCCTGGGTACTTACGGGCGCAAGGCAGGGACCAACCCTGGGCAGGCGCCAACACACCGCAGGGCACTCACACATTCACACTCACAATCACACCTTACGGGACCAATTTTAGACTCGCCAATTAACCTATAGTGCACGCTTTTGCGCGCGAACACGGGGAGAGCATGCAAACTCCACACAGAAAGGCCCTTAGGCCGTCCCCGGGGTTCAAACCCAGGACCTTCTTGCTGTGAGGCGGCAGCGCTAACCACTGCGCCACTGTGCCACCCCTCATTATAGATATATAAGAGAGACATTTTGAATAAACATCTTTAATGTTGCTTTGGTTTTGCACGGTCCACTTATTTGTCATGTGGTGTAAAACAAGCATTGGTCCGGTCTCGGTCTCATCTTGGTCTCGCCCTTCATTGTCTTGGTCTTGTCTCTGTCTCGACACACTCTGGTCTTGGCGATGTCTCGGCCTCGGTTTAGGTGGTCTTGTCCTCAACTCTAGCGTTAGGATACAGATGTTTTGGATTGTTCTAAATGAGGAGTTGTTGTGTTGGGTTATTTTCTTGCTGTGTTGATAAAAGTGACTGATTATTTGTTATTGTGATCACACCACAGCACAGCACAAACCACAATGAAATGTGACCCATCAGTGAAGGAGCAGTGGGCAGGTGACATGGGCAGTGCCCGGGGAGCAAGGCTTGGGGATGGTACCTTGCTCATAAGCACCTCAGTGGTACCTTTACCGGTCTGGGATTCGAACTGGTGACCTTCCGATCGCGGTGTGAACGCCCTACCCCAGGGGTGTCCAGCTCTGGTCCTGGAGGGCCGATATCCTGGAGGTTTGTCATCATACCTGATGAGTCAACTTGGAGTCAGACAAGGTGTCATTGTTCTGAACTCAAGTATGATGGAAAACCTGCAGGATATCGGCCCGCCAGGACCGGAGCTGGACACCCCTGCCCTACCCATTACTCTGTGATGGTCTGGAAGATGCTATGGTGTGTTAGATAGTTGTGTGTTGCTCTACACACTGTTGGTGTGATCTTGTGCGTTTTGGAGTTGTAATTCCGCATAACACTTGTCTAGAGACAGGTCATTAGCGGGACAGAGCCATGCCAGCATGCTAATCCATATCAGATCTCTCCATGTACATAATCCTTCACAATAGCTGAGCCAGGCCGAGTCGGGGTCCAGCGGCTCTCTCACTGCAACACACATACACTTACCTGGCATTCATCCATCAACGTGACCTCTAAGGTTAGCAAGAGCTAAATAATATGAGAGGTTATGAATGATTCATGTCAGGATTAGAGACTGGTGCAGCACTCACAACTTTTCTACTTGTAGAACTTAAATTTCCTGTCAGGTTTTTTCTTTCTCTGCTCACTTAAAGGTCTAACAATGAATGAAAGTGGGACATTTATTATATACGACACAGACACATATGAACATGGTTCAAAATGGCTTGTATTATTATTTTCTCCCCTGCTATAATGTCCCTAGTATGTGGGTATGTTATAGATATTAACAAGGCATACATATGCCAGGCTGATAATTACCTAGCAGTGTTGGAGTTTAAATTTAGAGAAGGGGACGGAACACAGAGTTAGTCAGAGATGATTTTCACACTTTCTCTTCTCAGATTTGTACGGCAATTATAGACATATGGATACACACAATAAAAAAAGTCTGTTTTTCAGTAACAGCCGCCACAGGTTGGGTGATGTACTGTGCTGAGCAAGTGTGTGTGTGTGTGTTTGTGTGTGCGTGGTACATGGGTGTGATTTGTGTGTTGTGGCTCTCTGGGGAATTGGGGGTAAAGATAAGAGGGTAAGGATGGGAGGAGAGGAAGAGGGGTAAGTTAAGGTAAGTGTATCTCTTTTGTCATGGAGCTTGTTAACATGGTGCCGGCCCAGTTTCCCTAAATCTCTGCTTTTTCTGAACGGTAACGAAGATTAATAAAGCAGATTAGCACAGTCCTATTGCAGCCCCTCCACGCTACACCTGGATCCGAGTAGCCAGGACAATTGAGCATTCAGATAAAACAGACCCATCTGTGTGTTCATTCATACGGATGGACTGCATTTGTCATATATGACATCGGTTACAAAAATCCATTTTGTAAAACCTTTATTGTGGCTTACATGTCTTTTCATGCAAGCTCGTGGCTTATCTTTTCATTGGTGAAACATGAGAGAAATCAAGCTACACATAGTGCTAGAATATTTACTGATATTTATTATTTATTAACAGAGGAACTGATTAAAACATGAAAGAAATCCAGCGCTAAGAAGAGCAGTGTATTAACGCAAACATTTGCTTAAGGCAATTCAAGCATTCATTTTAATTCTCAGATCAAAAAAATCAGCTTTTTTATATTAACAGACCATATTTACATTTAAAAATAATATTACTCATATCAGCATGGTGCATGAAAGGGTTAAATATTTTCAACTCGATGCAGCTCAGACTGGAAACAACAAAAACAAGTGTAAATCTCACTTATGGATGATGGATATATATATATATATATATATATATATATATATATATATATATATATATATATATATATATATATATATATGTCTCACTCAGGCATCACATATGACCTCTTCCACATTCCCCTACACAGCCACACAGGCCTGGGCTTCAGGATTTAGTGTGGCTTATTGATGTTGTTTTTCTCTGTCCTCACTTGCTCCTATGACCTCTTTATACATTTTCTTCCTGGCATTTGCTTTAAGCGCCAATATGGTTCGCTTTTGAGATCAATAAAATGTGCTGGTAGCAACATACATGTGGCCTTGCATTATATCAGGAGGTTAGAACAGATTTCTTTTACAGGAAAAGCTTAGTTGTAGAAATGCTGCTCATACAGACACATACACACTGTCACATCTTCCTGTCTATTGTGAGATCCTTCCGTTGTCTCCCGTAAGCCGTAACTTACAAAAAATGTCATCACAAAGCCAGAATAACTTCAGATTTTCCTATTAAATAACAACCTAATATAACAACTTCTGAAACTTGCCCTACCACACGCGCACACACACACTTTCTTTGCTGGGAGAGTTCTTGAATGGTTTACTTAACATTGATTATTATCTAAATGATTCACTGAGTATTTAAGAACTTAAAAATACTTCAAAGTACATTTTAGATGCGTTCTTTTGAAGCAATGGCAGTCTGGTGGTCATTCCACCATAACTTCTGGAGACCACGGGAGCAGACGTTAGACGTAATGATTATGTGAACACTTGAGTTCAGGTGTTTCATCTCCAAGCAGTTTGTTCCGCAAGATTACACTAACACTTTCACCCACCCATATGCTGTAAATCCATCACATCTCCAAGGGTTTGTCTTCTGAGCTGACCTGATGAGATTTACAGCCCCTCTCTCCCGCTCCTGCAGGCTGCTGCAATGGTTCCTGCGCCAGAACCTGAGATTCTCACTAACACCCGTCTACATTGTAGAGTATAGAATATTAGCGACATGTTCTGCTTTGAATAATTGTGCCAAAGACTTTACATCTGGTTCTAAGAGTGACTGTGGGTTGAAACCAGAAACTCACAGGCTTTTTTGATGACCAAATGCATACACAAATCCAGCGCTATATACAGCCGTACTGCGTCCTGGTTGGATAACGAGCAGGCTGCATAGCTACGGCGCAGTTTGTTGGAATATGGAATTTGATATTAGCGGTACAGCTTTGATCATTTGCTCCCTTGTACGGTAGTGCTTTTTGAAAATACAGCTTTTGCTCGGTGGTGCTGTTTGTAGAAAAATAGAGCAACATCTTCCACCTGACTGGATCCTTTCATCATCTTCTACTATTAAAGAGCCTAGCATGTGCTGCACTAATTCTTCATACATTTATAAGCTGCACTCGAATTTCAAAGCCTTCAGTCTCCACCACAACACTCTGCTTTCCAAAGAACTTGACCCCAATACATAATTGCAGCACTGTGTTGTTTCTGTATAATGGTCAACTCATCAAGATCTGATTTCATGGTGCCACCATGAAAGAAAAAAATTAAGATTCTTTCTTTCATTACATGATATCTGGAGATCTAAAGGTTCGAAGACAAAAAAGAAATGAGAAACCAAACATAGTCTTTTGTAAGCGCAACCTTGAAAATGACAGAAAGGGAGAAAGGATCATTTTTTGCAAGATCAATTAAACCAGTTAGTCGAATAAGCAACATTTACAGAATTTATCAGAAGCTCTTATCCAGAGTAATTTACTTTTTCTACCTCCAGAGATATTCTCCTTGCAGCAACTTGGAGTTAAGGGTTTTGTTCAAGGGCTCAAGACCTCACAGATGCATACAATTGTCACCACAGAAATCTTAGCAACTCAATCCTGATCCTCACATACACTTTCACTGATTGGAGTGTTCCTAGACACGACACAGATTATTAAACTGATTAGCTAATTAACACTGTAGGATCAGGTTTGGTGGTGCAGGTAATACCTAATCTGTGGAAAACCTACAAAAGGATCGGAAATTGCTGTCTTAGATCACTATTGCTGCTGAGGGAAAAAGTGCTGCTGCCGCTAGGCCAGGGCAGAAGTTATGAGCCCTCGAGCATCATGCCCTTTGATTTAGAGGTTATTAAACAGATGACTAGCAAACCTTCAGCAGATGTTGAGGCTACACTCACAGATGTGAGCAAAGTCAGCCGTACTTCCTAAGTCAAAAGGGACATGAACAGATCAAGTGAGGATCCATAGTTAGATAGAACTATGCAAAATTCCTCCTTTAGCATGTCATATAATCAGCTAAAGAGATTTTGGAGAAAATTTACACATTTTTGGTCCTGACAAATAAGAGAATCTCTATCAGTTGGACTTTTATTTGTCTCTGCAAAAGTCCAAAAGAAAATAAAGGGGGACATTTAGAAACTGAAAGCATTTTTCTAATCATATTTATAACCTAACATATTAGGCATTTATCACACTGTAAATAGGCATATAGACGACTCTGCTTTTCCCCTGAGCCCTGATGTGGATGAAAGGGAATTTGATGCTCTATAACCTCACAAGGTGACATCACCGGGCCAATGTCAGCCACTGGACCATGACAGGAAGCTGACAACCACCATCTGTCTCATGTTCTTTTTGAATGAATGGGTGAATAAATGAATGTTATTTTTCTACAGCACTTCAAGACATCCAAAGCTCTTTCTAGCATATTGCTTTAGCACCCATTCTGGCCCAGTACACTCCGCATTAGCTAAGATGGTAAAGGGGCTGGAGTGAAATCACCAAATAGAGATGGGGGATGCTTAGGGGCCGGCTTTGAAAGGGTCATGGTGGGTGATTTTAGCAGGACAATGGGATTCAACTCCAGCTCTTTTATGAGGATGCCCAGAATTCTTTTAAGACCTAAGAAAGCGAGGACCTAGTTTTTATGTCTTATCTGAAGGATGTCACCATTTTTACTGTAAAATGTCTTAGGTTCAAGTCTGACTCTAACCTCCAGCACTAACACTATCAAGCCCCTCAACCCCCATAAGTCAGAGATGTAAATTTAATGTGGAATTTATCTTTTGGAGTGGTGATGCTGGCAGTTTTAGTGCAGGGGTAGGCAAATCCGGTCCTGGGATACCGGTGTCGTGGAGGTTTTCTATCCAGCTGGATTTCATTGCATTCACACCTGGTCTCAGGTAGATAACCACAAGAAGAGACAGGTAGGATGGAAAACCTCCAGGACACCGACCCTCCAGGACACTGACCCTCCAGGACCGGAGTTTCCTACCTGTGGTCTAGTGGAATGATATGTACCAAAAGGCTTTGGGTTGGAGTCTGACCTCCAGCACTACTATCATTGAGGCCCTGTGCAAGACCCTTAAATCCAAGTTACTCCAGAGACACTGTCCCTGTAACTAGTTTGAAAAATGATGTAAATATAACAAATTAGGCAATACGTCGTAAATTTTACAAACAGTCGCTATCCGTGGTGCTGAATCACTAACTAACGCGGAACCGGTAGCAGAAGACAGGCCTCGCGCTGACGCGTTTCCGTGACGACTAAGGGGCAGCACGTGTGCACGTGCTGAGACCGAACCGGTGACGGCAGCAGTGCGCCACCTCATCGAGCGACAGAGATGCGAGACAAAAAAGAAGAAGAGGAGGAGGAGAAGAAAAAAGAAGAAGAAGAAGAAGATCAACAACAGCAGCCGCAGCATCAGCGCCTCTTACCTTCCAAGCAACACGTCCTCCACAGGCCCGAGTGGGTCATCACCTCCTCGTTCTTCTTGCTGGTCTCGTTCTCGTTGTTCGTCTTGATCTTACACACGCCGCGCGAGTAGAGCCAGTAGTCGGTGCCAACCGCGATGGTCATGAGGCTGAAGGCGGCGAAGGCGCCCACCGTGGTCAGCAGCATCTGAACTCCGCGGTCAAACACGCCCATGTTTCCGCATTGCATGAAAGGGGGACCCCCTTTCCTCTTGATGTACAGGAAATAAATATTTGAAAATTGACGGGACCAAACCAAACTGAAAAAATGGGACAGATTAGAGCGGAAGGAGGGGGAAGGGGGTGGATGCGGTAGGAACCTTATGGTTGCGTTTGGGTGAGGGCCGATTTAGGAAGAAATTGGTGAGCCTCTTCGGCTGCTTTATGGGGGTGGAAGGGGGATGTGTGTTATTTCTTGCGCCCGCTCGTCTTATATAATATGTTGCCAAAAAAGAGCAAGCGGTTTGCTTTACTGATATAACGGGGTAAACGGGACAAGCAGCAGCACTCACTGCGGCTTCAACTTCGTTTATATTTCCCCCCGCAAAATCCCTAATTAGCGAGACTGCACATCTAGTTTTACTTAGCGTTTTATCCGCCGAGGCCTTTAATAAAGCTATGATCGTGTCATTGAATAAAGCAATAAATCATTACCGTGTAATATGGTAACTAGACCAGAACGTGGCAATATGGAATAAGGCGATTACTATCAGTCTTAACGAAACGCTCCAGTAACAGACGAAGTGTTATGGAGATGGGTTAAAGGCTTAAAGAGGAACGTTCGGAAGAAGGCAAGTCTGA
Source organism: Distichodus sexfasciatus (assembly GCA_032718565.1). Lineage (NCBI taxonomy): Eukaryota > Metazoa > Chordata > Actinopteri > Characiformes > Distichodontidae > Distichodus > Distichodus sexfasciatus. The sequence goes on along the minus strand of JAVGVS010000354.1, from coordinate 238,653 downwards.
TGAAATGGTTGGCGTAAAACGGGTGGAGGGATGCACGAGTAATGTGAGGCTTTGCAACGAGTTCGCCCTCAATATTCCTATAAAAATTGTAGGTATTGCAACAACTGTTGACCCAAGAAGCAGCGAAATTACTGAACAAACGCGTCGTCCTCTTAATCTACCAAAAAATAGAGGAAGCTGAGGCGAACCTCGAGAAAAGGGAAGCACTGTTTATATAGGAGAGGAGAAAAAAAGGAGTAAACGAACGGATGGCTTTAGTCCAGTTCAAATGAATATAAGAGGGGAAAAATATTCCGGAACAGAGCAAACTCAAATGAGTGGCTATTACATCCGTCTTACAAATCAAATCAACCGCGGGATGAGAAGGAAAGAAAAGAAATCAGTTGATAAAAGGAAAAGTAAAGAAAATTAAGAGCCTCTTAAGTATCCTCTTTTTTTTCTTCCTAAAATTTTGATCCCCAGTTTCCATAAGTGGCTCCTAGATCGTGGGAAATCTCCAGGGGGAGCGGGAGCGCGTCGCTGTCCGTGGTGCTGCTGCGGGTCCGGGGGGTAGAGCGCCGAGCGTCCAGCCGAACGCGCCCACCGTGACGCGCCATGGAGCCGCGGAGAAGCGAGCGAGCGGGCGGAGCGGAGCGGCGGATCCGCTACCCGGATCTTCTGCCTCCTTCCCTCTGGCTTCGCTTCTCCGAATCCACGCTCGTCTCACGCTCGGAGCTGGAAGCTGCGTCGGCACGCCTGCGCAGCGCTTGCGCCATTTAAAAGAGAGAGAAAAAAAATCAGTCCTGAGATGGAAAGTGACGCGTCGGGGGGAAAGGAAGTGAACGGGTCCTGCTGTCTCCCCTCTCCGTGCCGTTCGGTGGAGGACTTTTCGGGGGTTTGGGTGAGGCTTTAGAGACGAAGGAACGCGGCGGGACCGGACGTGTTCTCCGCTCCCAGGACAAATGACGAAGACGCGCGCACAGGAGCGAAATGTCCGTGTGAAAATGACACGCCGGAGACTGCGCACTGAGCACAGAGGAGCCGTCCTGCCATCTCCCGCTCTCCTCAAGACATTGAAGCATTTGGTCGTGTTGCAGGAGGGATGGAGGGAAAGATAGAGGGGAGGGAGGAAGATGGCACTTGGGGGGTTTGTCTGACAGCAAGTTGGCTGAAGAATAAAAGGGACATGTTAAAAGGAGAAAACACTGAAAAAGAACATTTCACAGAAGCATAACATTTGCATTACAGCAATTTATCAGATGATCTTGTCTAGAGCTCTTAATATTTCATTATTACAGGGACTGTTCCCTCTGGGGCAACTTGGGGTGAACGGCCCTGCTCAGAAGTGCAACTGTTTTTTAGGTTGTCCAGGGATTCAGTTTCCCCAGTCATATGATCACCAACACAGGGTTTGTGTGGGTGATCACAATTACACCACCATTATCCTGATATGAAAAACGGCCCAAATCATACAGCCTTTCATCCTAAAAATAAAGAAGTCCAAAATTAGATTTTGGAAAAATGTCTAAAGAGCTCCCTAAAGAACCCTTTAAATTATTTTTAAAGACCTACTTTGATTGGTGAAGAAGGCCAGAAGGTTCTTGTAAACTCAAAAAATCTTTCTTGTCATTCAAAGGTCTTACACCAATTAGAAGTTATTCGTTGAATTATAAGTCCTGCATGTCTGTTGAAACATGCATTTAGCAACGTTTATAAAGATCATTTGCAAACATTTCATGAAAAAGAATGAAATGTTATCTCTGGGATTTATTCAAAGACCACTATATTAGTTTAAGGGCCAGATTTGTTTTTTTTAAATTAAACCACAGTTTATTTTATGCAGTGGAGCCATAAATAGAATTTAACTGAAGAAGACCCTATACATTTACACATATAACTTACTTTTTCTTATCCAGAGCTATTGACATTTCCTAATTTCAGGGACAATTTCCCTTAAGTAAGGATGTAGTTCGATTTTTTAAGTTGGATTTGTGCTCTGCCGTTATTCAAATCACATATCTCATGGTCACCAACTTTTAGGTTTTTATTTCTTAAAAGCTTCTTCACATGATTAAAGTAGGTTCACTGGGATATTATTACAATGCACCCTTTTATGACATCTTCATTTTTAATTACATGCTGCTGGAGTGGTTAATATAAATGCTTAAACAACATGCTGCTGTAGGGATAAAGTGTAAGATGCTTTAGTAGAAAAAGACCATTTAGGAGCTTTTTAGAAGAAGTATGTAAGCAGTATTGCTTTGGTTCTGTCTCCCCCTTTCTTCCAAAAGATGCATTTGCAGTTGTGGGCTCGGACGACCCACAGCTTTAAATCATCAAAATTACAACTAAGGTTATATTTTTAAATAGCCTGAAGTTTACTTTGGACATTTAAAGAAATACTGCATTTGGTTTGCAACTGTATTGACCATCACTTTCTAAAATCTCTGGCCTGTCGTACATGGCCATACCTGCGGGCTCTCTGTGTGCCGGGACTTGGTTAATATTCTCTGCTGGTTTTGCTGTGCACCACTCAGCTATTCCAAGCACACACACTAAAGCAGAGACGGAGAAGAAGGGGACATGGATTTATAAGGGTGTAGATCTACTGGAGCAGGGAACACAGCAGTGGCTATAGATTCCCACTCGCCAAGACAGCCTGTGTGTGCGTTTGGAAGGGAAAGCAGGGGAAATAGACTGAGATACACAGAGATATCACACACATACAATATAATGCATTTTTGTGTATAATCTATAAACTCACTTGTCTTAAGGTCCTATATCTACACATTTTAGAATGAACTTTATGCTCATACTGTATTATATACATATACACAATAATGCTTTATCACATAATATCAACAATATTAGCCTCAGTATTTGAAAAGAATTGATTAGACAAGATAGATTTTTACATCCTTGGTCTCCCTCTCTCCCACTCCCTCTCTCTCCCACTCCCTCTCCCTCTCTCTCTCTCTCTCTCTCTCTCTCTCACTTCTCTGCCAGGTTCTTATCCATCACTGGAGTCTGTTTGTTTACTCATTCTGTCCTATCACACTAATCTGGCCTCCATTAGCAGTGTGACAACCTCTGGGATACACACTGTGTAAACAGCAGCACAGTTCTGACTGTGTGTGTTTTGTGTGTGTGGGTGAGTTGTGTGAGAGAGAGAGATCCACTGTAAATCATCACAGAGGCTGAATAAGAAGTGATGAGTGGTGAAGTCTTTTAATCTGTGGCCACAGCATCACGGTTAAAGAAACACTGACCATTTCTCATTAGTTAAATATAAGCAAATTTAAGCGTGCGACTTTCACACCCTTTGCTGAAACTGAGTCAGACACAAATAGTCCACAGTCGTTCTAACCACCAGCAAACGTTTTGCCACCCGATTGATTACTAATAATCACTAAATGTTTTAGCAGATACAATTAACACAGCACACATCATTTGCTATGTTAGAAACACATTTTGAATGTGAATAGAGACACACATCTATATATATAAAAAAAAAACACCTGAATTACTTGAATGAATATATAAAAAGCTGTTCATTTTCCTTTATTTTTAGTTTTGGAGGAACTTTGTCAAAACTGAATCTGCTGATAAATCCAAAGGTGTGGGATTGTGTGTTCCATTGGCTCTCATCTTTGTAAAGACTGGAGATGTTTTCTCCTACTTTAGCTTATTGCATAGGATCAAGACTCGCATACACTTACATGGTCTTGTATATGACGTGAGTTTATTATGTTGCTGTTCAGGTATCTGAGTGATGGAAAGCTAGATGTTTAGCGTGTTAATTTTTTGTCTGGCCCCCCCTTTCTCTCTCTGTGTAGTGCAACACGGGGATCAATATGTTTTCAATTTGCAACAACTGGCTGCAGAGTTAGATGGGACGAAAGGTAGACGCAGAGGATGACAAAACGAGTCTCTCTCTCTCTCATAGAAAGGCGTACACAAGTTTGCATGTGTAGCTGGTGATAATGTGTCATTCAACAGCGTTATAAGGTTCTTTGGAAAATGAATAAATAATAACCAGGTCTGATCAGACTTGTGTAAAATAAAATCTATACAGATCTCTCATCCAGTTTGTCATGTTTTTTTCACCCTTTCCCACTCAGAACCTTGAATCTTGAATCATAGCAATAGAGCAATGGAGTTCCACATCCTCAGTCAGCAGATGGCGGCCTGACACAATCTTTTCAAACCGCCTTTTCAAAGACTCCGAGGCAGCGTAAGAGGCTGCTGCCTTTCAAGTGAACGATCCCGCCCCCTTTACTAAAGCTCAGAGATCATTTGAATTTTTATTTTTAATATAAAATATAATTTTTTATGTGTGTGTGTGTGTGTGAGACATGTAACATGTAAATATGTAAATTTGTGATGACCAATTTTGCACAGTTTGGCAGCAAATGCCCAGATAGGCACAGTTTGGCACCGGATGACTAATTTGGCAAAATTTTGAACCAGATGGCATACGTGACATAATTCTGCACAATTTGGCACTGGATACACAACTGGACGTCCAATTTGGATCCGAATGCCCACTTTGCCCAGTTTTGAGCAATTTGGCACTGGATGCCCAATTTTACACAGTTTTGGATGCTTAAAGTGGCCAAATTTGGCACATATGGCTCCGGGTGCTCATATTGGCACAATTTGGCACTCTGACGCTCATATTGGAACAAAATCCCCAACTGGCACAATTTGAAATCGGATGCTGATTGTAGCCAGATTTGGCACCCTGATGCCAAAGTAAGAAACTGTGGCACAATTTGAATCTGGATGTCTAATTTAGAACCCAATGCCCAGTTTGGCACAGTTTGACACTGGCTGATCAATTTGGCACAATTCGGCACTCAGATGCCCAAATCGGCACAATTTGGAAACAGATGCTTAATTTGGACAAGTTTGGCAACCCAATTAGCCTATTCTCTCAAATTTGAAACTGGAACACTCTAGGTGGGAACAGCAAATAGTTTGGTGAGTAACAACAATACTAAAACCCCAATAACAAAAACAACCTCCCACCCTCCAAAAAACAAGATTCCTGCAAGTCCAGTCAAGTACAAAAAGTAAAGTCACAGTTCAAACAAAGTGCAAATGAAAGAGCTCATGACGAATCAGTACTTTCACTCGATCGACAATTCACTCTACAGAGTACTTTTGGCCCAATATTTGTGCCAGTTCCATGAGCATGCGGTCAGTTGGCACACATTCAAGCTCCCGCCCGTTGTTGAACAGAGCTGATGATTCCACACTGGTGGGGGAAACCGAGCAGAAAGCATGCGCTCTCTCATCTGCTGCCTGTCGGTCGCCATCCAGTGCGCCGTTCTCCAAACCGCCTCTGAATATTCCTCCAAATCTGATTTGGACTATGAGTTTGGGGATTACCGGGGCAAATGGTGCATCGATGAGCAGGGCTTCGTGTACAACATTGGCGAGGTTTACTACCCGAGTCCCACCGCGTGTCCATGCACTTGCACAGAGGACGGACCGGTGTGCGTTCGACCCAAATGTCCGCGCATTCACCCACGCTGCACACGCATCAAGTTCCGCTCCTGCTGCCCGGTGTGTGAGGCAGTCAGCAAGGTGTGTGTGTACGGAGGGAGAACTTACAGACTGCTAGAGGAATTCAAGGTGAGTTATTATTACAGAAAGCTTTTTGAGTTCTGGAAAAGATGGATTTTTGGTAATACCTAACTCTGCATAAAGTATTAGCAAAAATCCACCTTTTTAGTAATATTTACACACAGTTTTGTGTATACACAGTACATAAATTATTACCACAATACGGATTTTGCTTTAGTTTTCAAACTTTATTCGTTTAAGTTGTATGTAAAATGTCAGTCACACTGAAATATGTCATTATAAAGTCACCTTCATATTAAGATTTATAAATTTTAAATTGTTCGAGAGCTGGAGTTAGATACATTGGTTCATATCAATCTTTAACGATCTGTCTTCAAAATCTAGATTAATTAATAAAGCATAAAAACTTTTAGAACATACCATGCATTTTAATGTGAATTAAAAACATGTATTTCTTACATTTTATTGTTTATGTTAGTAAACATAATTCATAAATTTTAAAAGATATATTATAATTAATTTTATATGCAGTAAATTCTGAGCATATTCTACTAAATTTCATCCATTTATTTTAAGGTGCTTAAGGGGGGCATACATTTTTTTTCCAGTGTAGGTATTATATTTACAGTGCCTGCGTGGTTTCTGTAGAACCCATTTTTATGACTGAGAGCTGACTTTGTGAATGGGCGAATTTTTTATCAAATCAATACTGTATATGCAGATATTAATGATTAATAGAATATAATAATCGAATAAATCACATATTGTTGTGTTCTATTGTGTCTGTGTGTGTAGTTATCTCCTTGTGAACGGTGTCGTTGTGAGGCTAACAGGGAGGTTTACTGCAGCATATCAGATTGTCCTGCCCTGCACTGTGTGGATCCTGTATACGAACCAAATCACTGCTGTCCTGTCTGTAAGAATGGTAAGAAACACACACACTCACACACACCTAACCAAACACTGCTCACATTTCACACAAGCCTATCCATGTGCATTAAACAGCTCCCCTGGTAATAAATGTGCTATATGCTTAATCAAAGCACTTATTTGTTTGTTTATTCGTAGTTGAAACTGCAGGTGAGATGTGAAGTCTGTAAGTCAGTCGTATTTCATTGATTCGTTAGGATCCTCTGATTATTGGCTAAGGGTGAGATGGTGCAATGGAAAAAGTGTGATGCAACGGAAATGTTCAATAGACTGTATACTACCAACCTGCTGTCCAGAAATAGAAACTAGAGCACAGCCTGCTGGGAGAGCGGAGGGACCACGGGCCAGTGGACCATCACTGACAACAGAAGGCACGAGGGGAACAGATTGTGTTTGTGTGTGTATTATGAAATGCATATATAGACAAAGAAAGAAAAGAGGCATGGTTACAAAATCCTTAGAAAAACAGAAAATATTCCACCTACAGAACAGCATACAATATTATTAGAGGAACGTTTACTTTAATATTAATTCTTATATAGGTTATAAATTGCACAAAACTTTCATCTGGAGAATACAGATATTGGGACACATTGAAATGAATAAGAATAAACTTTTGTAAGTTTTTACTGAGTAAAATCTTTGCCGTGTTTTGCTCCTCAAATTACTGAGGCACTTCATGATCAAAGTCCCCAAGCACTGCTCCCTGGATGCTGTCCATGTCAGCTGCCCACTGCTTCAGCAAGGACAGGTCAAATGCAGAGGTCACATTTGGTTGTGGTGCACTGTGTGCTGTGCTGTGGGGTGTTCACAATGGCAAAGAATCACTTACTTTAAATCATTTTCCTCTTAATTTTGGCTGGGTTTGATTATTGTCTCTTGCTTGTATGGGTTGATTTACATATATTCTACATTCATCTGGTTGTAATCTATTTTAGCGTTTTGAAATAACCTAACCAAATTTTTGTAATTCATTACTTCATCACCTGTAGAACTGTGTGGACAGAGCCAATCTCTGCTCTGCTCTGTAATGTTCCTTTTCTTACCAGATGTTACTCACATCTCCTCCTCAGGACCAAACTGCTTTGCAGGCAACCGCATCATCGCGGCCGGGGAGCGGGTGGAGGTGGACGAGAGGACGGTGTGTTTCTGCACCTACCGCGACGGGACATGGCAGACACACCCCCACGCCACCTGTGAGCAGCGTCAGGATACGGACAATGAGGCTGAGGAGCCATTCAAGAATGAGGAGCGCGAGAAAGAGAGGGAGCGAGAGCTCATACCCAGGTTGGACATCATCCCATAAGGGCGGCGGCAAACTGGCATTGGGGCTCTGGACGAGCACGGAAGGAACAGATGGGCTGGCGTTGGTTCGTGCCCAGGGTAATTGTATCCTCGGCTGGGTTGACTGCCAGCGCTGACCTCTTCCACCCCCTTCAGAGCTGAGACATCGCTGAAGTGATACCAAAAAAACAAAAACAAATAGACATCCAACACTGTAAAATGTGGTTTGACAAAATGAGACATGTTAACATTCTTCTTTCATTTATTTCATCTTAAAACAGTCATTTATGCTATTTCAACTTCAACTTGTTTGAGTTAGAATGTTAATATACACAAACAAACAAAGGGTTTTCTCTAGAGCGTCATTCCCTCTTCAGCTGATTAAGGTTGAGTTGCTGGTCCTTGATTGAGGCCAAGTTGAGCTACTTTGCCCACTTGGTTTGGCAACAAAATCATGTTTGCAAAACACTGTTTGAGCTGGTTGCATGTGAAATAGGTCTTTATGGTCCACTTTAAACCATTGTAGGGATCCAGCTTGTTAGATAAGTCTTTCATCGCCAACTCCATGTGCGTCAACATTTTGTGTTTTCTCCACCCCAGCACACATGATTCATACATTCTGTGATTTGAATCTGGTGTTTAAGAGGATATTACAAATGAAGCTCTATGAATGAGACTGACATGCGGTATACCATGTCTATACATTTTTCCAAACTAAAGTATGTATATAGTACAGTATGCTTTTGTGTTGTAGCATAAGCAGATGTTATATGCATTTACCAACCATAATAAGCTATCTTGTAGAAATTAGTTTTGTTGTGGTGTAAATGACTTAACAGAATTAAAATAGATTCAGTGGACATAAAATATTATGACACAATAAAGGGCTAATCAGTGAAAGAGAGAAATGTAACGTTGGTACAGCAATCAGCTCAGGTTTTGAAAATAGTTACTTTAAGTTAAGCAGTGTTTCACTGTTTATTTTGGTGGTGTTGTTTTCAATTCTTTATTGAACACATTCCGTCAAATTGGGTTTGATTTGCATGAAAGACTTGTGAAATAATTTTTTGTAGTTATTGTTATTGACCTCGCCAATTTTTAGTTACATATGTTTAAATAACATCATAATGTGTCCAATCAATAAAGCTATGATAACGTCTGGTGTGTATCAATGGGTAAATGAGTTTTATTGAAACCAATAATGAAGAAAATTTTATCCTTTTCAACACATAAACACTACAATGTGTTCATTTGCTTTATTTTCTTATTTCAAAGAATTTTCACTTCATTTCTGTAAAGCACATGGAACGACGTCCGTGTATAATAATCGTACCGTGGCTCCTCCACACCGCTAGAGGGCGATGCGCGTTGCCGGAGCGCTGCGCGCACTCGAGCCCCCGCTCTCTGTGGTGCGACTGACGTTATCTCCCAGCATTCCTTTCTCCTTCTTCCTTTTCCCCTACCAGCGGCGATGTCTAAGAGAGGTGAGGGACAACATGTCTATCCACTTTAATCCTTCACTGCAGAGACGCCAGGAGCTAATAAACGCGCTCTAGTCGTGAGATGAGACGCTTATGTGGGATATTTTAAGTGTTTGGAGCTCGATGACTTGTTATAATGAGTAAAAATATCGGCGTGGCGGCGGCGCTGGCGCTGGCGCTGCTAATGGAGGTGTAGGGCTGTGTGTTGAGGAGCCGTAAAGGGCACGCTGCACACTTACCGTATAATAAATATGAATTATTTAACGTGGTAAATCTTACTTCAGCAGAAGGGGCTTATGTCGCTGTTGAGGACAGTTGGAGAATTCGTCAAGGCTAACTAGCTTAGCATCGGCTACTGCGCATTTATTGATAATGTAGCTTGTGATGCTTTAAAGCCTTAGGCTCGGTCTGAGGCTGACGTGCTCACGTTATGCTGGACTGTATAACATATATAACAGCCTGTTGAGTCACTGAAGATCTGTTGAATAATCATTTTTACTCCCTAACTGATGTTTTGGTGGCACTTATTACATCACGGTCAGAGTTGGACGCTTGGTGGAACTCCTTCTTAAAGCACTTGTTCTGTCTGTTCAGTGGCTGAGTGAGTCGTCGTCGAAGGAGATAATAAATCCCATTGCTTTTGGGTGAGGTGGCAGATTTCTTCCATGTGCTGTACATCTCAATCCGCAATGGAACAATTCTATGTGAAGTGAAACACGGCCATGTTGCAGTGCTTTTTGTGGCGCATATTTTTCCCCTCGAATTAAATACTTTAAATTGGCATAACTCGAGCTCTGCCAGGTCCCTTGCACATTTGCAATGGACCTTAAAGTTCTTGTTTTTGTTGGTTGAGATGAAGTGTGAGGGGTGAGTTGGCTGCAGGAAAGCAGGCAAGTCTGATCAGTTTGTGCTTTAAGTGTTCCGTGTTGGGTCTTATTAGCATTGTAGGAAAAATGGTTGAACTGTCTTCAATGTTTCAGTTATATGGCGCTTACAAACTCTTGTATGTGAAACACATGTTTGTGTTAACTTAAGATTTTAAGGTTTGTTACCTACAGAAAAGGTAGAAATGCAACCGATCAGATACTGATACCTGATATTGGACCATTACGAACTAATATAAAGGGTACAACAGGCCGATCTACGGAGACTGAAAGTTTGGAGTCTAGTTAAAGATTTAGAAAGTCATCTGGTTTGTTAACCTGGTATGAATTTGGAATCACCTTCAGTGTCTTGCATACATGCTTAGAAGACAAAGTTCCAGCGTTATGTTAGTTCCAGAGATGTGCTGTGGGATTCATACACCTTTTATATTTACTATTAGCCCTAAAATTAAATCATGTAATACCCTGTGTGTATGTGTAACAAATTGAACATCACAAGTCTTTGCTGATAAGGTTTCTTTTTGCAGGACGTGGTGGGTCGTCTGGAGCCAAGTTCCGCATCTCACTGGGTCTCCCAGTGGGAGCGGTCATCAACTGCGCTGACAACACTGGTGAGATTCCACCGTATTGACACTCAACCTCTCTTACATCTGGGCCTTTAAGTTTTTGATTGTTGCTGTTTTGCCACGTTTTCTCAGACTCGCTTTGAGCGTTTCATATAGCCTATTGAGTCACTGAAGATCTGTTGAATAATCATTCTTACTCCCTAACTGATGTTTTGGTGGGGCTTATTACATCACAGTCAGTGTTGGACGCTTGGTGGAACTCCTTCTTAAAGCACTTGTTCTGTCTGTTCAGTGGCCGAGTGAGTCGTCGTCGAAGGAGATAATAAATCCCATTGCTTTTGGGTGAGGTGGCAGATTTCTTCCATGTGCTGTACATCTCAATCCGCAATGGAACAATTCTATGTGAAGTGGAAAAGGGCCGTTGCAGTGCGCTATATGGTGCATTTTTTTCCTCAAATTGAATTTATTTAAATTGACAACTCGAGCTCTGGCATGCACATTTGCAATAGACCATAAAGTGGTTTAAAAAGTGTTTAGTACTGGAAAATGGACTATAGAGAATATATAGATTTAGTTATGAATATTGAGACGAAGTTATGGTGCTTATGGTTCACTTGTTTGGCTTTGAGGAAATGATGGTGCTAATCTAAGAACAGTATTTTTTTTTCCTGCAAATGTTGACACCTTTTTATTTTTAAGTGTTATTTGTGTTAAGCGTTAGTGGCGAGGCAAACTACAAAATTCACCTCGATGGTGTTTTTTTTTTTTTTTTTTTAATTAAATGCATATGTCTAAAGATGCATCATTTCTTGCTGCTGTTTAGGTGCCAAGAACCTTTACATCATCTCTGTGAAGGGCATCAAGGGTCGTCTGAACAGACTCCCCGCTGCCGGAGTGGGCGACATGGTCATGGCCACAGTGAAGAAAGGAAAACCAGAGCTCAGGAAGAAGGGTGAGTGGTTTGGTGTTTGTTGTAGAGACTTTCTGTTCCACATACTGGGCGCTAAAGAAAATAGATAAGCCATAACTGTTAACCTATAAATAACAAGTGTTCCTTGTTTTAGTGCATCCTGCGGTGGTGATACGACAGCGAAAGTCGTACCGGCGAAAAGACGGTGTGTTCCTATATTTTGAGGACAATGCAGGGGTCATAGTAAACAACAAGGGTGAAATGAAAGGTGAGTGTTCTACCTGTTAATCTCCTTCTTAAAAAGCACTTGCTCTGTCTGTTTAGTGGCTGAGTGAGTCGTCGCTGAAGGAGACAGTAAATCCCATTGCTAATGGGTGAGATGGCAGATATCTTATGCTGTACGTCTCAATCCGTGATGGAACAAATAAGTAAACTCAAATAAATTTGAGTCATTTCTATTGGAATTAATTCCTAGCCATTTGTGATTACTTGTTTGTAAGTTTGCTTAATTAAATGATAGTAATAGTATGAATTTGGTGGGAGGTTTTGGTGTTTGCTTTTATGTAAGAAGTGGGGTTTACCTGTAGTGTTTTCTCTCCTCCAGGCTCGGCCATCACGGGACCTGTAGCTAAGGAATGTGCAGATCTGTGGCCCAGGATTGCTTCAAATGCTGGGAGCATTGCCTAAGCATCAACTTGGCTTGATATTTTCAATAAAATATTGATAAAGTCCAAGTGTTTGTATTTATTTACTATGGTTAACTTACTGGCACATGCAGTTCTCCTGGAATTATATCTTGGTTAAATTATTCAAGGCGTTTAAAATAGTGTAAAATAAATGTTAATGGTTGTTTTAGGTAAAAACAAATAGGTCATAGTTTTTGTGAAATTGTTTTAAAGACTTGACGTAAAAATAAATTTCACAAAGAACAGTCCTGATCCTTTGCATTTCTCAACACGGACGACAACTCGCTTTCAAAAACGCGGGTGAGGGTTACAGGAAAGATTTCAGGTTTTTTGTGCCTTTCTAAGTACTGGTCTTTATTGGGGAAAAATATGGCAAAGTCAAATTGAATTATATATATACTTGGGTTTGGATTGTGTGCAGGTTTTCACACAAAAATGGTACTGAATGTGAGCAGAGGTAATTTTTTTTTTTACTGATAAAGTCTTCAGCAATAAGACTATATAGAACATAGAAAGAAGTTGCGAATGCCGTGAGTTATCACATAGTGGTGGACTAGGTCAGTGGTTCCCAACGCTAGAGATCGCAGGGGGTGCGCACAATTTTGTCTGCAGTGAGGTTACCAAAATTGTTTGTACACATTCTGTACAATTGTGTACTGTGTGTGTGTATAAGAGCATAAGAACAAAAACCTACAACCGCTGTTTATTTTTTGCAAATAAAAAGTTTGTAATTAATCACTTTATTCTTCTTGTGCGTCTATGCGGGTTGGGGTTGGAGGGCCTGGCTTGTCTTGGACACAGGCAAGGGGGGCTTCAAGGAAAAAAGGTTGGGAACCGCTGGACTAGATTACTGAATTATGTACCAAGAGGTGGATTGGAGTCTCACAAAACCCTTATGATAAAATCTGGTGGTTTTGGAATAGTGGGTCAATAGCTTCAGTGCTACCCACAAAGACTTACAGATATACATTGTTAAAAAATGATGTTGACACTGTTACGTTATTATTAAGGTTCATTACCGTTAATTAACGAGTCATAGAATTAAGTCAGAATCATGGATTCACAGAATCAGCAGAAAAGTGAAAAGGACACCATCCTTACACCGTGCTCTCCGCTAGGCTCTGTACTTGCGCTTTGTCGCCATCTAGCGGAGACGTGAGTAGCTGCAGGAATCTCCCGCACGCGCTGGTTTAACGGTTACCATAGTTACGTTCGTTTGTGACGGTTGTCCGTGTGAGAGGAGGCTCGGTGAAAGTAGGCGAGTTACGTTTGTAAGTAAGAACCATAAAGATTGGTTTAGACTAAACCTTTATTAAGCTAATGAAGTTTTGTGTCAAGAAGTTATCGACGCTGTAAGTGAGTCTGGTTTGAGCTTGGACATGGACAAACCTGATATTATTAATTTCTCAGCCCTCGAGAACGAGCTGAAGACGGCGCTGGAAGCGGACAAGAAATATCAGAGAGAAAACGACGCCAAGTTTCGTGCCATTCATCAGAAAGTCGCGACTTATGAGGAGTTCAGGTCAGAGAACTCCCTTTAATGGAAGAAATTACAAAAAGGCACATTTCTTTCCTAAACTTTATTCAGAAACCCTTAAATGATTTCCCAAGTAGATTAATCATCAAATATAAGAACTGGGATAAGTTTTCCTTTCGTATCAAGCAGCAAGTTCTGAAGGATCTGCTTTGCTTTAAGTATAATACTGCTAATTAGTGCCTCTGAACTCATTTAGGCTATCAAAGTTAATATATGGTTTGTACGGTATTACATTTATTGCTGTATAATTACAGTTAACCGGCTGCTATGTAATGTTATAACAGGGACATAGTACTAGCATCCCACCTCAAGCCCTTGGAAAGGGAGGACATTTTCGATGCACAACGGAAACAGCCATGGAACTCATTTGCAAAGAGTCGTAAGCAGGAAAAAGACAACACACCCAAGATAGTCCATGTAAGTTCAAAATGATAATAAATTACAAACATATCATATAAACATGTAAATATAACGTTTAATATGTTGTATAGGTTTTCTCTGAAAACTTATTTTGCTCCGTCTTTCTTTCTATAAAGCCTCTGCCATCCGACTTTCAGCCAAGGACTGAATTAGATTTCACCCGAGAATGGAGAAAACCCGGGAGGAGCTCACAGGAGAAATACGGGCTCCTTGTTAGGCTTGGAGGTGAAACGCTGCAGGACATTTTCAAGGCCGAGGTTTCCTTAGGACTTCTAGGCGAGTTCCTCCTAATCCTCTCTCAGTGTTTCAGGCCAGGTGATGAAGTGGTGGTGACTGGATTACTGGTAGGACTCTCAAAAACTGGCCGCTTTGGACTTCACGTGTCCCTTCTGAGCCAAACTGAACAGGAAGCTTGTAAGGGTCTGTTCCACAGGCTTTGGGATTTTGTTAGAGCGAGCCGCCTGTTGCAGCAAATCCCCTCTGTTGATGTGGAGGAAGATCACGAACATTCCTTACTTTCAGAGCATTGTGTAGCACCACTTTGTGAACACAGAGCTGAAACTGAAAAGGATGAGCTAGAAGAACAACTTGTACATTTGATGACAATATATGGTTGTGAGTGCATGTCATAAGTGTAGATAAGTATCTGTCAGAAAGTAAGATTTTAAACATTGTAGTGGTAAAGTTATATCTCCTATCTTTTGTTCATTAGTAGTAGTTGTTGTTTTTATGACTAGTTTGATGTATGCCTTGCCCAAAGCAAGTCAAGTTTATTTCTGTCATAGTGTGAAAACAAGAGTACTTGGTTACTTTTGTTCAACAGTCTAGCATTCTGTTACAGTTGATAAGTGTAGGCAGGAGTATGTTTTATAAGATCCTTCTTTTGTCTGTTTGGACATTCTGTCCTTTGCTACTGATTGCCTATCAAGCCCCGGAGGACAAGGAGGACATTTTCACCACCACAGCATGTCCCGCATTCCTTGTCTTTGACAGCAGAGCATACCTGGCTGACATGACCATTGAGTTGCCTTGTTACTGTAAGCCAGAGGACACTACCTCAGTGGTGTGGTACTACCAGCGACACATGGGCTCACAGGATACAAAGGCCCTCACTGACTTCAACGGCACAACCACGGTGGATTCCTCTAAGGTTGGACGAGATTCAAAACTAAATTCACGTTTCTCCATACGTTTGTTCAGCCTTGTTATCTTCAGGGCTCATGCGAGTGACTCCGGCCATTACGTTTGTGGCTCCGCTTCAGGTGAATTCTTCTACGGCTACGATGTTGATGTCCAGGTTGCTCGTGAGGTGTCAGTTAGTGAGGGCAGTCCTCAAGGCGAAGACACAAAAGACAAGCCTTTTCAGGTGTTCACAAAATACTTGCCGTGGTCCCCGTGCGACCGCTGTGGTATTCAGGGCGAGCATATACGAGTGGGGCTCTGCTTTGTCCGGAATGAACACCTACATGTGCGGTACCGTCAGGAGAACAGCACAGTGACCTCTTGCGGCTCCTCTGCTGTTCCATGGAACTTCAGATCGTCCAAAGCTAATAAAGGGGCAGAACTTGCTGTTAAAAGTTGCCTCGCTATTTGCCCTCCTAAGCCTGAAATCAAACAAAACCAACAACCACTCATGGACTTCCTAAATGATGGTAAGCCCACTTCTCAAAAGCTTCCTGTTTACTTCCACAACCACCAGGCAGAGTCAGACCTCGTCCTCTCCTGTCCTGGGGCAGAAGCTCAAGATGTTGTGGCTTGGGATAAAGGCTCTATTCCACTGTATCGCTCTCAGTATGGCGATGGCTTGAATGGTAAATATGGGATCTTCATTGACGCGGGTCAACAGCTAAACTTCAGACCTGTGAGCCTGGAAGACAAGGGGACTTACTACTGCT
Organism: Distichodus sexfasciatus; assembly: GCA_032718565.1. Classification (NCBI taxonomy): domain Eukaryota; kingdom Metazoa; phylum Chordata; class Actinopteri; order Characiformes; family Distichodontidae; genus Distichodus; species Distichodus sexfasciatus. The sequence continues at coordinate 222,489 of JAVGVS010000354.1, read as the reverse complement.
GGATCCAGGGCAAGAAGGCAGCTGAAATCAGACTCAGAGTGTATTTAAGCTTGAGACGGCGGCGTAGTTTCTTTGACCAAGAAGCCTTCTTTGCCCTCAGAAACATTCTTATTTCTTTTGGTGGCCTCACCTTTCTGGCCTCAGTCTTAATATTTGCAAGATTTATTTGGGAGTTTTGTTGCTAAAAGAAGGCATGTGTAATGAGACTACAGATATGAGAACTTAAGTGTTTAAATGCATTGTAACCTGCATATATTGTTTGTTTGTTTGAAATGCTTGAATCTTCCATTGTTCTGGAACATCTTTATTCCCATATACTGTAAATATCTGTTCAGTATATATTGCTGGGAGGTGATAAATTCCACAAACCTAAATAAAGTTTAGTTTTCAACTTAAAACATCTATTCATACTTTTATTCAGACATTTATTTCTTTTTTTTCCATGTTGAAAGTCCTTAAGATTTGTGGTGTTTCAAGTTAATATAATGTACTCGGAATCTGCAGAAAAATGCCAATATAGAATATTTTTAAATGACAGAAAAGAGCATTATATTGAAGTTCATGCGTCGACAGGGGGCGTCCTTACATATGACAAGCGCTCCATTACAGGAAAACCCCACCCAAAACTCAACACGGTTTATTTACTTTGACAGTGGAGGCAGCTTCTTTAATTTTCATGTATTTTTAAGTTTGCCGTTAAGTTTTGTCCTCGCAATATATAAGCAATAGCCCACTATTAGCTTATAGCAAGCAAGCTAGTCTAATTTATATTGTACAATTAGGCTAGTACCATTGTTTGACAACTATAATTAATTGTTTATAATAATTGTGCGATCATATTGTATTTTATGTCACTATATTTGTTTTTATTAAAATCATAATCAGAATGATTTTTCCCTTCTTTGACCCCACAAAATGTCTGTGAACGAAGCTAGACAGCTTCCGTTTCACACAAAGCCATAAAAATGTTATTTAGTAGAAGATTTCTGGCGCCTATTTTCCCCTGAGTGATATATAAATATATAAAGACAAAAAAGTTATTTATTCATCATCCCAACCGGCTGGTCACTAATGAGAGGAGAGGCCTCAGGACAGTGGAATGGAGCGTTAAAAAGTGGCCTCATTCTCCAATATTTTATTACTTAAAAAAAATGTTCATTTAAATACTATAACATTATATAAATGTAGAATTGAAGAAATCTCAGTAGTCCAATGCACAAACATGCATGCCATAAGGTTTGCCTAATAGTGCTATTCAGCAGTTGTAGGTTATGTTCTTAAATAAGAAAACACTGGTCAAAATCTTCGTTAAAACTGCGTGGATTTAAGAACGAATTTCTTCTTACTTAAGAACGGTTGCTGAATAATAATAATTAATATAATAATAATAATAATATGTGTAATAATAATATGTGGGGAGGGATATCGAAGTCCCACCCAAGGTCTGTCTGATGGCGTTTTTTGGGTGCAGTGTCTTCTCATCGCGCGTTGCTGGCACTTTCTGGGTCCGAGTGGAATTACACTGCTGGCACCTGCAGCTGGCAGCGCGTCATGTGATAACTCGGACTGATCCGTCCTTGAAAACACACACACACACACGCAAGTCTGGATGCACCGGCGGCTGTTCGCGCTTCGCTGCTCCTCTGAAAGACAGAACTTTCAACACTGAGCGAGGTCTCAGGTTTTTAGTCAGAATCTCGGCGCTCGGGGCTGGAAGTGCGACGCTTTTTCAGGTGCAGCGAGAGGTAACGCAGCAGCAAGCGGCTTAACAGCAGCAACGCGGGAAAGATCAGCAACATCTGCTGGAAACTGAAAGCCCGCAAAGCGCTGCTGAACCTTCCTGCTCTGACCAATGTGGCCGGAATGCTGCAGGAACGCTACCTGGTGAAACGCTACAACCACTCCAAACTCCTAAAACTCCTTCGCTGTACCGTTCTTTACTCTAGCACCACTATCAAAAAAATTGTAAGGACATAATTTGCGCTTGATATTTTTTGCGTTGGAGGTCTTCACCCATTTCCCAAAATATGATTATTTGTGGGTTTGGCTTATTAGGTATGATTGATGTTTATAAACCCCCATTGCCCTCTAAATTTATGCCCATGATCAATGGGTCAGGCCATTCAATGTGCTTTACTGAAGTAGGAAAGTAATATAACCTCAGAACAGGGGAAACATAATTAAAAATAAAAGTGTAAATATTATAATGCTTAAAAAGGACCCTGATTGCAAGTGGAAGTGGAAACACTTAGGGCCATTTTTTCCGCTCTGAGATTAAGTCTAGTCTGAATAACTGACTTTCAGTAGTAAATCTCCATTGGTGCTGTAATTTACTCCCAGACTAGCCTTAAACCATGTTCAAGGAACTAACCCCTTATGCTTTAAAAATAACTAACACTTTGACACACTTTTCTTTTACTTCAGTTCATCATTACACTTTTTCCAGTTCTCCCCTCAATGTTTTAGGTATTTTTTCTTGTATGAACTATAGGTAAGGCAACTTCATCTCTTGCTATCAGATATGAAAGTCTTTCAGGTTGAACAGACTGGGTAGGAAATGGAGTTTTGCTGATTAGAGGCTACTTTAGTTCTCCATATTATAGCTTCTAATAAAATTCTTATCTAAATACTAGGCTTATTTTTCCTAGAATCACATCCCGGGTCATAATCTCTGAGCCCATGTTTGAAGCTGCATTTATTTGTTTATCAAATGACATCAGAAAATGAGGACTACTTTTTCATAATGTAACAACTGACATCAGAAAGAGAAAACTTGCCAAATTAGAGAAGTGTGATATTAACAAACAGTGGAGTTGCAGATCTGTTTAAACTGTATGTTAACATTTGACCACATAAATTCTTAAGCAAACAGGTAAACTGTTTGGAGTTGAGTTGAGTTTCTCATGTTAATATTACAAATTTTAAAAGCATGAAGCAAGCCTTGTACATGAACTTAAAGAAGATCCGTTAGCCGTAACAGTATATAAAAAAGGTATTAACATCATATGTATGTGGTATAATATTTTGATTGTGTAAAGGAGAGCTTTATATTCTTCTCCAAAACATTCCAGGTGTGAGGTACTAGTGTTATAGCACATTTATTTCTCTGTGTATTATTTGCAGGCGAGTGCTGATACTAGCAAGGCCCTGGAACCAATATGCGCCACAGTCCTTGGCTAGTGTGAGCTATCAGGTCTTACCCATGTATTATTGCTCAAACTACTGGATACTCAGAGCTCTCAGCTTCAAGAACCAGATAAAGTCTTCATCAACCTCCGTGGACTAAACATAGATGCAGTTCAGTAACCCCATTATATCACCTCCATACAGGAATTTTAGAAATAATAATAATAATAATAATAAGTAATAATAATATGTGTAATTGAGTTCAGGTTAGAAATAAAGATTTTCTCACTCAAAAGTAAAAATCATAAATAACTAATTATAATTTATAACAGATAGCAGTTAATGTCCTAATGTGATCTCAACCATCTCTTCTACTACGGGTTTTTTGTGATTCTGACATTTGCAGTATTTTTATTTAAAATAAAAAGTCTGAAAGACAAAATATATTTCTGAAATGAGAAAAATCTATTTTTCAAAGATATTTTCCTCAAATAATATAACCCCATATTATTTTAAACCTTCTTAGGAACAGATTTAAAAGAAAAAAATAGTGAATAATTTTTTAATTTGCTAGCTTCAGGATCTATTCTTACAGGCTCCAGGGCCTCTCGCATCGCTGCAACAACGGGCAAATAAAGTAGTCGAACACCTTTCACCCCCCTCCTTCGGCCCACAACGTGTTTCTTGCATAGCATTCCGGAGTGTTCCCGTTGCTTGAGCTGTCCTATGAGGTGTCACCTGGTAATTCCTTAGCAAAGAGAGGGCTGCTCCCTCTCCCTGACTTAGCTGATAGAAAAGACCTGTTCTGCCACAGCTCAGGGCCAAGTGCTGACTAGTAGTGTTCTTCCACAAACTGTGCAAGCGCGGGAAGAGCTCTGACGAGCCAGTCGGGAATAATGCTGCTGTTTTTCACCCCGTCTCAGGGTCTGCAGTTTTAGGAAGTGGCTAATCCAGCAGCGGGGGTTTATACGAGCTTTAGTGATAGCATGCAGAACTAAAAACACTCAGATTGGGGAGACACATCTAATTATGTCACTTGGCTGAGGCGAATAGCGTTGAAGTAAAAATACTTGAGCACTGTACTTAAGTACATTTACTGTTTTTTAAGTACGTTCCACATGAGAGTCGCGTCAAAATAACATGGATGCAGATGTCAAGAGCATGCTGTGATGCAATGAGTGGGCATCGCACAGGCAGTGTGGCCTAATAGAGACACTGATTTCTGATCCATTTAATTAGCTAAACATTTAAAAATGCTAGAGCCAAAAACTGCAAACTACCATCTATATAATAATTATGAAGTAATTTAAGCACATTTTAAGTCCTGTCTTGTATTTGCTGTGATAAAACAAACGTTTAGACAAGAAAGACAAGTTGTTCATTATCCAAAGAGCATACAGCATGTGTTTCAGCACATTTTATAGCAAGATGCAAGCATAGTAGCACATGCAGAACTTATATTTCCTTCACAAATACATTTCCCTATATTACATTTGAACTTTCTCCAACTGGTAGCTTTAACATGTAAAAGAACGTCTGCCATGCAAATGACAAACCCAGTTCATTTCTCCTCGTCCTCCCTGGTTTTCTCTGCAGACACAGACATGCACAGGAGAAAAGTGGCGCCTTGAAGATACGAGCGTGTTTACTGCATGGGCAGAAAGGTACTCAGGAAACTTTAAGTCCATCCATATCCAGAACAAGAGCAAACCCCAAATACACCCATGCCCATCTCCTACTCAGCCTGGACTCAGTGAGCCCCACCGGGATGAGGGGTAAACCACTCATGCCATTTCTCCTCCATCTGTGCTCTCTCGTCTAAGGATGTTAATCTGGTTTTTAATAAAATTATATTATTTCGATTCAGTGGACAGCGATTCGACATCTACCAATATCATAAAGTTTCACTTTTTAAGATTTCAGTTTAATTCAATTCAGCAGCAAGCAATTGATATAAAGAGATGTTACAATATTTGTGTCTGACATATTCTGTAATTTTCGATCGATGCTTTGAGCTACTAGATCACTAAAGCAATGTATCAATGTGTCATTACACCCCTATCCACATCACTTTTTCTCTGAAAATGTGAGTTACAAATATGTGCATATGTTTGCGATACGCATTCCTGCCATGGAACAGATACCAGGTAGAATAATGCTCACTTCACAGCCGCTATATTTCAGATACCGTCCATGCTCAGATATTTCATTCCTCTTTTTCTGCATTTGAATGTTAGCTGTGAAAGCTTTTCTGATTTTAGATGAATCCCGTGTTAACTTGCGTTACATTCGAGACGTAAAACATGATCTGGTGTGTGTGTGTGTGTGTGTGTGTGTGAAGTCTCTGCTGTGTGATCTCCCTCTCATACTTTAACACATAACCACATCCTGAATATTGAGCAGCCCGGCCAACATCAATTAACAATACACATACAAACACATTCACACACACACACACACACACACACACACACACACACATGCCCAGATTCATGCACCACACCTCAAGCTTCAAACTTTATACATACAAAAAATTTCCCCTTCTCCTCAATACACCCCTGGTCCTTTACTTAAATACACACACACACACAGAGCAGAGGCACAGCCAGCAACCACAAAAGCACCGTGGGAAAACCATTAGAGGCATCAATTGGTGTCTTGCAGACTAATGTGGCTCATAAATCCTCCTGACTGGACACACACACACACACACTCTCACAGAAGCAAAGCTAAGAGTGTTGCAATACACTTCTGCAAATGCACAACCACAATAGACTGCTGAAACTCACACACACAAGTGTACAAACCACATATAACTTTTTCCATGCTGCTTGTCATATATCACAGAAAGTTCTGGAGACCAACTGTTCCACCAGAACTCTGTATTCAGCCTTTTGGTCTCAGAGGCTCATTTATGGCTTCAGATGAATTTTAGAGACTCGTGTTCATTCCCTCTTCAGGACGATATTTGCTCAGAAGTCAAGTCAACCTAATGTTTGTTTATGTGTGGTTGATGGCACTGTGAAATGTAAGGGAACATGATGGGATATGATGTATTGCATTTAATACTTCCATGGCCCCACTGACTACTGCTGCCTAAATGCAGTGTGTGGTCTCTTATGAGTCACGATTGTATTATGTCTATAGTCACATGTTAGTCTGTATTATATTACTATAGTCACTATGACTCATCTCTTTAATAACATTCTGCACATGGTCTCTTACTTGGATCTAATTTCTGGTTATATAAAATATATATCTGGCTATTTAGTATATAAATATATCTATCTATATAAATATGTCTTATCTCTATTTCATCACATTTTCATTGCCTATTTTGTCTTTTAATTATTTATCATCTTACCATTCTCACTTTTTAAATCTAGATTTTGGTCACAATTACATTTCGCTGCATTTCTTGCCTGGCGGTCCGAATGCCAGCCAAAAACAGTCCAAAAGTCAATTTGCTTTCCTAAATAGTTTTTACTAACTGACCCAAAATAACAGGTGTTCTACAATTGTAAGTACTTTTTGCACGCTGAATTTAATCCTTTGGAAGCATGGTTAAGGCTGTGATGGTGCTGATACGCATCGGTACATCGATTCGGCGATCAATGGGCCAATGAATCAATCCAAAATGAAAACGATCGATCAGACATTGTATATATAGTAAAGTCACTTTATATTGATCGCCCGCCATCCATCCAATCCAAATTAGCAGCTACTGTCGTGTCGCGTTGTTGAAACTTGTGATTTACATCAATAGCCTTGGTTCGAGCCTTTTTGAATGAAGAAACCTGCTTTCTTTACAGGACTCGACCAAACCTCAGGAGCGGACGGCCACCATGACGAGGAAACACGGGGGAACGTTGGGGTACGTTAAGTCGCTGTGCACTTTCACGTTTATGTGGTTTTACTCTGTGCTGTTGTATCCTTTCTTTTTATCCTGCTCTTACATCCGTATATCCACATCCTGATGACATTTTGTAGTAAGACTTCTGTTGGCACATCTTAGCATTCTGTATGCCTCTATGTGAAGACGGTCTTTCTACAGTCATCTGGACGTCAACCTTGCCTTAACGCAACAAGCGGAAACACCCCATCCAGCACCTTCATTACTTCACTCTCCTCGTGCAGAAGCGCATCTTTATCAAGTTCATTCAACTTCGCTCATCCGCCCTCTGCATGGTGACTTAAAAAAAAAAAAACCTAGCGGCAGTTTCACTGCGTGTCTCTTTCGGTCTGTCAGCCCGGTGGAAAAGGAGAAATTAGCTGGGCTTCGATGTTTTATAAGTCACTGTCTTTAAAATGGCTTTGCGCGTTTCAGGTTGTAAATTGCAAAAAGCTTCTGAACCACCATCTATTCTCCCTAAATTCACACAGTGCAGCTTTGGACACACATCTATGCGTAGAAAAAAAAAAAAGAATGTAAGCAGCATAGTCCTCTGCGCAATTTAATCAGATTTGAGAAGTAATGCACATAACAGTCAAGTTGACTAGTTAGAGCTGGGCGATATGAACAAAAACATTATCACGATATTTTTTATCATATTGGTCGATTCGAAGTTAACTATCATGATATTGTCATATACTGTTTTTAATATTTTGGATTCTTACATACAGACTGAATGAACAAGTTAAAATAATCAAACAATGTTAAACAAAAAATTTTCAACAAATTTCTACTTGAAAAGCTGAGAACTTTAAGAACCCAAAAAATTGCCTTTCTTAAAGAACAGCTAAAGAGCTGTCCTTTAATCAGAAAGCGCTTTCTTGGTGCTTGTTGCTAAGTTACGACTGGTACTTTAACGTTCGTATTTTATTCATTTTTTCGCACGCGGCATTTGTTGTCAAAGCATCCGCCGTAACTATAGCGCTACATTTTTCACTCGCGACATCTTTTCTAAAGACGCGTATATACCCTTATGTGTGGTCGCGGCAGTATATACTTTTATTAATCCTCCCAACAGGTATATACCATAAGCGTCAGTCTTGCGGTTAAATGTGAAAAGAGAAAAAAAGTAGAAATGCCGTAAGGAGAAAACATTTGCTGTGAAATGAGGAAGATAAAAAATTATTTGCATTCGGATGTTACAAAGGTGCAAAAAACCCCCCCCAAAAAACGTTCAACCGTGTTAATAGTAAATAACAATGCTGACGTCACGTGGCAAAACTTTAACATACAGCCGTCTCAATTTTTGCTGGTACTGCAACTCTCATAAATTTATGACGACATGCTCAGGGGATGCGTCAAGAGAACGCTGAGAACGTGCCATCATGCGCACGCATAAGTGCTCTGAACGTTAAGTATATCTTAGCACGCGACAACTAATGTTTACCAAGCGGCTTTTTCATGTGTTATGGGCAAATTTGCATCATTGGGCGCGATTGGCTGTTGTGCTGGCGTTACGCCAAGCTACGTGATTGGCCAAAGATACAGTCTATCTCAACGCGCTGTCGCATAGTGGACAAACAAGTATGATCGAATTTTATAGCTTAGTTTATCATCGTTATCGTCATCACATTTTTCTCGATAAAATATCGAGATCGTTTTATCGCCCAGCACTATGACTAGTGCTTGTTAAGTGAGTTATAAAGACATTTAAAGAAGTTATATGTAAGAGTGTGGCCAAAACTGGTACTGCAGTCAAATTCAAAACACTGTAGCGCGTTGTTTCCCCTCCTGCCCAGACTTGAGGTTGCCAGATCGGTTGGCCGATCCTCATATTTGGCTAATCTAGTGTCTAATGTTGCGCTTGCTGTAGCCGTAATTAGCGTGCTAATGTTTGCACTGTTACCACATTGTCTCAGCGTAACGCGATGCTGATGTTAGTCATCACTGTTTTTGTTTCTCAAACACTTCAGCTGGTTGGACGACCCACCTGCACATGGGCTACAATCTATGATCCAACATCAATGATGTCATTCAGCTGTTGAAAATCTTTGAAATATTCACCCCTACGTCTAGCAGTGATACAAGTTAGCCAACCTTGGCTCAATCTTACCTGTCCAGTAGAAAATCTGTCTTCAGTTTCTTCTCCACTTTCAGTCATCTCCATCTTTCAAATGCATCTCCTGTGCTGATCCTCGTTTCGTTTCTGCTTTGGTCAAGACGTTTTTGAGAGTCATAGTGACCCTTTTAGTTTTAGTCACACATTTGTAATACAGAATGCTTGTAACTGCAGCTCAGCGGTAACCGGCAACGTGGATGCCAAAATGCTACCGACTTCGTGATTGGGAGATAGCGGTGAGTGGGTGAAGCTACAGTATATACTTGTAACATGAGCTATCTTTGTTGTGTGTGCATGTGTGCAGTAGAAACAGTCGTCCTACCGAGCCGGTGCAGTGCCCTGTGGCCCCGACTCTGTCTCGTGGAGCATCTCAGACGTCTTTGAATGATAAATCCATCACGTAAGGAGTCCAGTTTTCTATCTCCCTGTCAGATATTTAGTTGATATGTGGACAAATGAATCAAAAATATTAAAATCAACTTTTAGAATGAATAATCGACATAATTTTGCCCATGTCACTTATTTTAAAAATCTGTTAATGTTTTTTTAAAGCTTTTAATACTTTCCCCAGTGTGTGTTCATGTTCTGTCCTTTAAAGCATATAACCATGTTATATAAACATGACTCCGTCCCATTTAGTCTGTATGTCCTTCATTTATTTTAAAATCACAAAAATATGCTCTTCTTTTAGAAAAAATATCCCAGCTTTAATAGTAGAGCACAAACCTTGTAACTGATCTATGATGGGGAAAAGAACAAACAAACAAAAAAAACAACATTATTGTTCATTAATCGTAGTCAACGTTTTGGTCCGATCTTGATGCAGATCCAGTTTTGGCAAGGCCGTGCCTCCCCCGGTGGTGCCCAGTTGGCCCACCACACCCGAAGCGGACATCATCACCACCCTACTGGACGAGGGGCCTCCGTCTCTGCCTCCTCCACCCCCGGCGGAGGAGGCGGGAGGTCAAAGTTTGGAGCAGGGTCCAGTTCCGCCTCCGCCTCCGCCACCCCCGCCCTCGCTTGACCCCTGTGACCTCCTCCCGCCACCTCCCCTCCCTCCTGCGGGCGAGACTCCGGAGGTGTGCGAAGTGGCAGGCATTCCTCCACCTCCGCCCGCTCCGCCGCTGGAGACAGGTCAGGACAGCTAGGGGTGTAAATCTCAACGCTGTACAATATTATATTAGTTCAATGTAAAGGTCGACCGATTATCGAGGGCCGATATTCATTGGACAACAATGTCACAAAGTCACAAATTTTCCAGTGTCACAAAGTCTGCTACCATACGATTTTGATTTGATTCATCTGGTACGAGACCATATCAAATGCTGATTTAACATCATCGCTTTTATTCATAACAAACCACAAAAAGCAACTAAAATATCCGGACAAAGATTCAATGTCTGACTTATATCACAAAGTCTGCTACGATATAGATTTTGATTCGATTCACAGCACCCCGCCCCCTTTCTCTGAGGCAAAGAGGAGCAGTCGAGTGCCATAAGCGTGTTTTCTCTCCGTTTTCCAGTTGCGGAGGAGAACGACTTGCCTCCGCCCAGCTCTCCGACAGACTGCCTCCCTCCACCGGCCGGTGACGAGCTGCAGCTCCCTGCTCCACCTCCTCCACCGGGGGAAGAGAACGGAGAAGGTATTAGAAACTGCATTAGCGAAGGTCTGAGTGAAGCTGTGTGAGTGAGAGAGCTGATGCCTTTTATTATGTGTGTTTGTTTTATGCTTGTGCTTATTTCCTTCTCAGTTTGCGCTGTTGTAAAATATTACCGTTGCTACATAAACTAAAATAAAGCAGTTGACAGTGCAAACAGTCACATCATGCAAAACAATTTACAAGACAAAATGCACTCCTGTAGAAATGTATCTCCGCAAAAGCTTGCGTTTGTGTGTGTTGTGTGAGCTAAGCAGATGCTGTTTCTCTGTGTGCTGCTGTTCAGTTCGTCGCTCTCGTCGCTCCCGGACGCGCCAACATCCGCCCACCACCCGCTCTCTGTCCCTGCGGGTGCGGATGGGCCCCACGGCCCGTGCCCTCTACACACGCTCGCTCTTCCTGCCCACCGGCCAATCACGTAAGGCCCAAGAACGCCTTTTGGTCATTAAGCCCGACTTGAGAAAGCAGTTAGTTTGAGGCCAGGCAGAATGTTATAATCCCAATCCCAATTCACCCCCACTTCAGTCCTGCTTACTAGATTTGGAGTGACCTTGCTTTGGAAGCGCCACCCTCCAGAACGGACTTACTCCCTGTAGTGGGGACTTCCGTTCTCACACCTGTAGCCATGTTTCCATCTTTGTGCTTCTGGTTTGCAAAGCATTCTGGGAATTTTCATCTTCCTCTAGACACTGAAAATCAGCTTCTGAAATCCATGGGTCTAAAGACCCAAAAACCCAACACAGGAACATGCAAAACCAGGGATAGGGCTAAGTGGTTGGGCTAAGGCTGGAATTAGGATTGGGTCAGAACTGATCCATTTTAAACAAAGCACCAGAGAATTAAAGCTGTTCATTAGACATTATCGAGCTATATTTACAGTATGTGTCATATCGGTGCTCTGTGTTACCGTCACCTGTCAGTCATGATCCCCCCGCCCCCTCCGTACCCGCCTCCTCTGGCTCCGCCTGCTTCCCTCAGCCCGCTGTGCAAGATTCCTGCTCGCCTGCAGCACCTGGGTGAGTCCGAGTCGCTTGCTCCGTCTTTCTGTCTTTTCTGTGATTGTCCTATTTCCACCCATACGGCTTGACAAATATTTATTTAAAATATCTATTATAATACGCATAGGCCGCCTGTGCTGTTTATTTACAGCGAACTCTGATGCAACTTAAGGGTTTGTCTGTTTCTCTGTATATTTCAGCTGTATGTGTTAAAAAAAAAGCCGTCTGGACATTTTATGTAAATTAGTTCTAACCCCCAGTGGCTTCAATTAAAGATTTAACTGTTTTTTTGAAGTCCCAGGATCAGTAATTTATCAATAATCCAAAAATCTAAAAAAAGAGGTGCCTTGTGTCCTGTAATATTTCCATTAGATTTCTAATTGCAGCTATGGAATGATTAGGATTTGATGGATAAAAACCACATTTGACAGCCGGTCTGATTGTGTAACATTCTGTTTTATTGTGTTTTTAATGCATTATTGCATTTGCATGCTTTAGACCTGGAGATTTCCGCCCCTCCACCACCACCCCCTACGGACGGCCTGGACGGTTTTGAAGACGTTCCGCCTCTGCCTCCCCCGATCGACTACGACACCTCCGCCCCGGCCAACTACCTGGAGAAAGGTACGACAACCCTCCCTCTGAATCACGGCCATTTCACGTCTTCTCACATACGTTTCTGCCTGCATCTGTCCTTTAAATGCTAGTCGCAATGTCTGCTTTTGATTCAGTGCAATTATTCTGATTTAACAGAATCACCTGCATTCATCATTTGACATTTTTATTTTATACCAGACATGAAAATGAAAAATAATCTTCTGCTTTGATTAAAGATAGACCTGCTGAGAGGATGTTACAATATGTGCCTACTCACTATGCATTAATTTGTTTACCTTCTTAATTAATGCAGATAAGATATATCAGAGACTACAATAAAAGATGCATTGCAGTATTGAAACAAAAGAAATTTGCCCGTGCAATTCCCCATTAGCCCACCAGATGCTACCATGTCTCATCTTTCCCGTCCTCGTTTAGGTTCATCTGCTATAATGTACTTCACCTGTGTCCCTATGTATTTAAGCCTGACACTGCACTTTGTCTTTGTTTTGCCTCAGTCTTTATGGCTCAGTTGTTGTCTGTCTTTCTTTGTCCCCTTGCAAATACTTTAGGCTTCTGGAAAACAGCTGCCGTTAATCTTTGGCAGCGTTGCCGCACATTTGAAGCAAGTTCACATTTTGACGTGCAAATTTGTGGCAAACTTGTGGTGAACTTCTAGCAAACTTTGTGGAAAAATTATGCACCTGGCACCTTGTCACCAAAGTGAATTACCTGCTTCATGCCTCCATGAAGTTGGGAAGATTTTGTAGAAGATTAAAAAAAAAGACTACAGGGCAGGTTTTTAAAGCTTTCAAGTGCTTTCAATTTTAGCACAGTAACTGAAAAATAACATATTTGACTGTGCTTTTTATATTGTTATGCTTTAATATTTAGTTTTTAAAGCTTTAACATATTTAAAATGTGTTATACTTCTAAAATAATTTTAATACATAAATTCTGTTAATATGAGATTTAAGGCCTTTTACTTAAGTAGTATAGTAATAGGTTACTTTTACTGGAGTTTGTTTTGTAAGGAATCTTCTCTTTATGCCACTTGTAAAACCAAATACTTTTTAATTAATACACAAAATAAAATGTTCATTTAATCAGTATATTGATTTGAAGCTGCATTGCCCAGCCCTAATACACATACACATATTCAGTACCATTCAGACACTAAGAGGCCGAGTTGCCCCCAAACACAGGGTCGTTATGAATCCTAAATGTTGATGTGAGGAAGTTGCTGACTCCATGTTGTAATCTTATTTCCTGCCAAGTGGTGGCACTGTACAGCTACGACACGGGCAAGCCGGGTGATCTGACCTTCCAGGTGGGAGATGTTATCTACCTGACCAAGAGGAATGAGGACGGCTGGTGCGAGGGAATTCTGAACGGTGTGGAGGGCTTCTTCCCTGGAAACTATGTGGAGACCTCCAGCTAACTGACTGTCAAAGCCGAACAGAATGACATTTTGAGGTCATATGCACCGTGTAGAGCGACAATTAATGTATATATACATTTTTTTCTCGTTGTACTTAATCCTAAATAGTGCCTTACCTAATTATTTTATATATTATTTACAATAAATTAAAGACCTAACAGAAATTCATGACCAATCAAGTCATTTCTAGATTTTTCTTTATCGTAACTGTTTAACACCAAAATCACAAAGGCTTGTAAAACTCTTATAGACAAAAACTTAATTAAAGGAAAGTGCTGTAGGCAGTCTGAGAAAATTCACTTTCTCTGAGTCAGATGGAGAGGAAATTAAAGTTGTAATATTTATTGTAGTTACTTTATTCATTATTTTTCATTAACATGCATACCGTCCAAGATTTGTACCTCTAGCTGTTTTGTGGATGATCACATTCTATTTCTGTTGTTTGTAAGAAACTGGTCTTTTATTTTGTTCCTACATGTTCACCTCAACTCTAATTTCTGTATTCTATTAAAACACATAAAAGCAGGTGTCAGGATTCACATGCCTGATTTTTGTATTCATTCCACAGCTAGAGAACTCAAAATAAACGCTGGTGAATTGTCTGCCAGGTGAGAGTGAGTGTTTTGTTTTTGATGACGTTATAGCAGGGCCTGAGGGGCCCAACCTGCTTTACGCTCTTTATTTAGAGGACGTCGTAGGCCGAGTGCTGTGACTTTAAGTAACAGAGTGTAGTCATAAAAGCTCTAATCTGTAGTATCACACCGGCCGTGTACCTTTTTCCAGATAACACTCCCAGACTGAACGTTAACACACATACTCACCTGCGACTTCACAGGTAAGACCCTTGTTTATGGCTTGTTTACTGGAAGATCTCCTAAACTTAGAACTGCACTTACTGACTTGACTTTCATAGTCTTTCATAGCGACTTTGTTGGTATGCCATTGGCCATTGCTAGATTTTGGGATTTTTTCATCGCCAAAGCTTTTATCACATGAAGTTTGTGTGATTAGGCCATGGCCTGTAGCTGGACTGTTTTGTAAAGTTGCTGTCCCATGATTCTTTTTAAAAAAGTAAACTTTTCAGCAAATGATCCTGGACTTTGGTTCAAGACTTATGTTTCCGACATTGTATGAGAGCTAACTGGGCCAAAGGCAATAGGCCTCATTCACCAATCTCTTCATAAGTTTTTTTTTTAATTATCCTTAAGAATGTTAAGCCATTTAAATAGTCTAATATTATACCACTGTGCAATTAGAAATCCAATAATCTAATCTGTTGCACAAACATGCAGACAATTTGTGTAAGAGCGCTCTGCACTGTTTGAAGATTCTGTTCTTACTAGAATAAATCTCAAATGCGAAAACATTGTAATGTTTGGTGAAATCTTTGTGAAAACTGCATAAGTGAGCTTTAAGAACAAATTTCTACTTAAGAACGATTAGTAAATGAGTCCCAATGTCTCCATTAACTTTCAAACATATGTTTACCAAAATGTTAGTCTGAGCGCTCAGTTAAGCTGAATTTAAAATGTATTCTTCCAGTTTTCACAGGATTAATACTATTTTTGTGAAAAACAGTTCAGTTAAACCAGCTTTTACATAAAGATGAGGCCTGCTTAATTGGCATATTGCAAATCCTTAACAGCAAATCTTCGATTTAAAAACAAAAACCCTACAATATTTGGTGTTTATACAAAATTTATACAGGTATTTGGTAAGAACAAACTTGAAACTTGAAAATGGCTGCTGTAGCCTGATTTGAGTTAAATGTTTTTTTTTTTTTATAGAGCCCATAAACCCAGCAGGTCACCACCAGCCATGATGAGATAAGGTTTACATAAGGGCAGACAGGAATATGATGAATTGCATAAGCATTATTACTTAATGACCCAAACTAAAATGTATTGTTCCTCTTTGTGTTTATTCATTTATTCCTCGACTGGCTTTGGAGTAATAATTTACTACATCTTTATTTCAGTGAGGCAGAGCTTTGTTTGAAGAAACATCATGAAACAGGATAGCTGCCAGTGACTCATTCTAACTCATTACAAACGATTCCAGTGGAAATACGGGCGTTGTTTAGAATCTAGATAGTATTGTTTAGGTCACACACTGAAACACGTGTTTGCCTTACAAAAAGATACTTGCAAATGGACTTATGATCTTGAAGTTTTTAAATGAGGTTTAGAAATGATGCAAACAACGTGTTTATGTGAATTTGGTCAAAATTCTAGTGTTGCGGTGTATTCAAAACCAGTTTTTAAAAGTCTCGGCCTTGTGTCGGAATCGGTCGTATTTGTACTCGGTCTTGTCATGAACTCGGACGCCACAACTCTGAGAATATTACTATTAAAACTCTTTTAAACCGACACAGGCATTTTGCGTTGTTTATTCATTAGTGTTTTAATAACTCAGAATCCCATTAACGTACATTATGTTCATTCCTTTGTACATTAAATCATTTCTGAGTTGCCGTGCACAAAAACTGAAGTATTGCGTAAAAAGGCATTAATTACATGTACACACTATGTACACACTGGCGTTAGTGCCTGTGACTCTAATATGGAACGCCATCATGCGCAAAAATGTAGTTCTCTTCCAGAAAGACCAAAAGCTGCTCATTTTATAGGCCAAAATGAGTCCAAGTCGGCTCACAGTTACCCCAAATTTAGCATTTCTTCATTTTCAATTCATTTTATAATGTTAGCAGGTAATCAACAAGGAAAAGAAATAATTTAGAAAAATGTATTATTTGTTATCAAATAATAAATATCAAAACATATCAAATTTGCCTCGAACTAACCTTATTTCTATTCAGAGCACTAAGCCATAGAAAGTCTCTGCAAAATAAAAACTCCACAAGCCAATAAAACAGTGTGTTTGTTCTTGAGTGTTCACTGTGGTTTGTTGAGTTTAACTTATGATGTGATCAGTTTGGATAACTACTTCCAGTGAAGCTGTTTCCTCATTATAGAGATGTGTGAGAGAAATATTGAATAAACATGTTTAATGTTGCTTAGGCTTTCCACTTATTTGCCATGTGGTGTTAAATGTGCATTGGTCGGCTCTCTGTCTCGACTAGGTCTCGCCCCCGCCCTGGTCAACCTCGGCCCTTCAGAGTCTTGGTCTTGTCTCGGCCTCGGTTTAGGTGGCGGCAATTCTAGCATATACTACTCTAGCATACATTGTACATCTACCTTATATACAATTAGGGAACTTACCTTTTTATTTTATTTTATTTGTTGTCAGAATAAATGCCATTTTGTAGAAAGGGTGCATTATATTCGAGGGGTAGCATAACTTGACAGATCACCCTCCCCAATCAAATAATGCTCCCAGCATAAATCGTCAGAACACCACGTTACAAAAAATGTCTACAAGGATTTTTATCGGGGTTTTTTTTGTGTTTTACAGAAGGAGTTCAACCAAAATTCGGATCTTTCTATAATAGGATGTCGATGGAATTCGCCATATCTATTTTACAGTAAGTTTGCTTCTCCTGTGAACTCACATTGGTCTCTCAGATACAGTGACACTCTCTAGATGTAATACTTTATTTATCCGACTATTTTTCTTTAGGATATTTCTGCCGCTCGTCGCCTTTGCTATAGTGATCTTTTGCTGCACCTCCATCTGTAAGGCCTTCTACAGAGCTCGAAGGGAAAGAAATGAGGCGCAGTTGCAGCCCCGCGCCATGCCATCCGTCTACATTGTCCCGCTTTCTCCATCCAGTGACGAGCTCCGCTCTCCTCCTCCTCCTCCCCACCACAGCATGTCGGAGCAGTACGGACCCCCTCCCTCTTATGAAGAGGTCAGTCAACTTCACACAATACACAATACTGACCACTTAATTAATTTCATCTTCATTTCATTTCACCTCTCCGTCAAGGAGCATCCCAACATCTCTTTTACCACTCTGGGGTTTGAACTGCCTGATCATATTTTAGTATTGCTTCTAAAAAAAAGACACGTATTTGTAAAACACAGCGGAGAATGTGGCTGAAATTACATTTTACAGTGACTGTATTTTGTATTAGAGTATTGTACTGGAACTATCAAATATAGTATGTTTCTGTAAAAATACAGAAAAGTTGCTGCCAGTATGTTAATTGTTTTGGACAATTTGGATGCTAGTTGGTAGGTAACAGTAGATTGTTCGCTCTGTGATCAGAAGGTTGCCAGGTTGAATCCCGGACCGGTAAAGTTGCCACTGAGGTACTCATGAACAAGGTACCGTCCCCAAGCACTGCTCCCCTGGTGCTGCCCTTGTTAGCGGCCCACTGCTCCTTCATGGATGGGTCAAATGCAGACGTAACATTTGGTTGTGGTGCACTGTGTGCTGTGCTGTGTTCACAATGGCTCACTTTATCACTCACTTTCACTTAGTAGTTAGAATTTCACATGAGTATGAGGAAAGCGTATATCTCTGTGTCTGTTGTCCACAGTTGGAGATAAAGCCGGACTTTATCCACACGTTCGCTCCTCCAGCCTACTCAGAGATCGAGACTGGAATGGGAACCAATTCGGAGACTGAGACCAGAACAGAATCTTCTCCATCTTCTTCAAGACTAGTTACAGCTTCAGAACTTTAGTGTGGACAGACTCCACCACCTGCTAAACCTTCCATTTATCAATAAGGCCAAAAACACCTTCTCATTTAGATCTCAAGGCCAGTGTTTTTCTAGTGTCAGAATGTCTGGGGAAACTGTAAATATCTGTACATTTTGTAAATATATTTTTTAAGTTTGTAATTAAACAACAAGAATAAACAAATAAAACATGGCAACCCAAGTATCTACTGTATGTAAAAAGAATAATGCCAATGTGGTGAAGAATGAGTGAAAGCATGTGAGGACGTTAGTGTAACTGTTGCCACATGCTTTCATTTAACACCAAGTTTTCTTCAATCTTATGACAAATGCACATTTTGGCAAACTCAGCACGTTCATTTGGAACCTCCAGGGAGCTCGGTAAGGCGATGACGGTCCACTCAGCACAGTGATTGTCTTCCCGTCTCGTAAAAGCCTCTCCTCTTACCCAGTATAGTGTGTTAAACACTGACTGACATAAAATAAGCAGCGTTCAGAAGTCTCTCCTGCGTGTCTGCAAGTTCTGTGTTTCCCAATCAACCGTCCAGCCCTCCATGAGAGGCCAAAGTCCTCTGCCACTCCTGTGCTGGCCAAGTGGAGTGTTAGCCACACCGCTGCAACTTTATCTCTCAACCTCGCCACTGTATGAAAGGTCACATTCGTCTTTATGAGCCTACTGTATTTGATGAAATGGAGAAACTGATTAAAAAGTGGTTTGGGTAAATGGAAAATATATAACTTGGAATTCAGTGTATTAGTAAATTAAATGTAATATTATGCAAGGTACTCAGTCCTTTAAATTATTTTTAAAAAATATTTATTTCTTTATAGCGGGTTAGAAAATAGGGTTGAAACAAAACACAGCATTACCTTTGTTCATTCGTTTTTCGTTTCCAAAACCAAAATGAAAAATGGATAACGAGCCATTTTTCGATTTCCCATTTTGACCCGGAAGTAACCTTTATACGTGATCAATTAAAAAATATAGAGAGATTTTATACACCTCCTTTTCCCTCCATACTGGTCATGTCTTCTCGCCTTAGAGTAGCCCTCTTACTGCCAAGAAGCAATACAAAGCTCTTCATCCTTATTAGCAGTGAAAAAAGCGATGTATAAACTGTACATATTTTTTTGACCGGAGCCAGACAGTAAGTAAGTACTGTACTTAAGTAGAGGTTTTGAGTAGCCGTACTTCACTTGAGTAGTATTTTATTTGGAAACTTATGACTTCCACTTCACTACATTTTAAAGACAAATACTGTACTTTTCACTGGAACATTCTACCAATTCCTTATTCTACAGCTTCTACAATCTAGTCAACATTAGGTTTTGTAAGTGTTGTGGCAATAATGCGGTGAAAGGTGTACTTTTAATACTTAAGTATTTTTTAAAAGAAGTACTTCAGTACTTTAACTTAAGTAAAAATTTTAACCGTACGACTTTCACTTGTATTGGAGTAACATTTGACTAGTGGTATCTGTACTTTCACTTAAGTAATGAAGTCAGCTTCTCTGCCCACCTCTGTTTTTGACCAATCATATATAACGATCACTTCCGGGTCATGCCACTTGAGGTTGATGGAAAAAAAACAAAATGGAAAATATGCGCTCGTTTTCCATTTTTGGTTTAATGGCAAAATGGGAAATTGAAAAACGGCTCGTTATGTTTTTTTTTCCATTTTGGTTTAGGAAACAAAAAAACAATGACAAATGATACACAGATTTAATCAAACCTCAATACTTCGATTTAAGATCAACAAGCCCATAACATTTATCAAAAATAAAAACACTGATCAGACATCACACGTACTTTACCTTCCTTCACCAAGTGAGCTCGGAGATGTCAGTTTATTAGTGGTAGCTCAGGAATAAAAATGTTAAATGATATTTTAGTTACTCTTTGTGATTTCATATGAATGGAAGTGGTTGTGTTAAATCAGTGTATGACTTTGTCTCATCGATGCCGGCTCCTGAACTGAATCAAATGGAAACTGTATCGTAGCAGACTTATCGTGAAATCGGCATACGTCAAATTGTCGTCTACTGAATCAGTATAATAATCATACTGGAATGACACTTGTGGTTTCACACCCCTATAAAAAAAGTACACCAATGCTAATATTTGAGTTGAAATGGAAAAAGTACAAATTCACGGTGACTGTGTCTCAGATTTGATGAGTCACTGCTTAGTTTTACACTGATCTAAAACAGGTCAGCAAAAGAGTAAAAGTCCTCAGCAGAAGCATAAAATCCCTGAAGAGCGTGATACAATGGAATGTTACAGGTGTGCAAAGGTCAACACAAATGCAATTCCACAGCTCTTGAGCCATGTGGAGATAAAGGATAAAAGGCACGCAGCATTTTTCCAATAATCGATAAAAACAGTCATAATGACATCACTTCCTCCATGAGGGTCTCACATAACAACTTTAGTGAGCAACTTTATTTGTAACTCAGGGACGTCTAGTCTGTTATAATTTATAACTTTTATCAGCTGCAGCATTTTCCACTGACCTTTGTTCTCTTGTGAACTGCATTGTATCATCATTTACTAATATCTTATATTGTGAAGGATGAAGTCTGACTTGGCGAAAATGGTATCAAGAAACTGTGGCCATATTTATCAATATTAAAGACTCAGAAAGGCAAAAGGGATAGAACTTATATACTGCATTTGAGTTACACAAGTGAAAAACCAAAACATTGTCTACCTCCAAAATGTCACTGAAACCTTTCACATGACTTTTTTAACAGAAGAACAGTAGATACTGTTCTTCTGTAGATTGTAGTGTGGGTAACTATTGTATTAAAAAAAGAGAGTAGATTGGCTGTAGCTTAGCTACTTTTAATCATAAGTAGCTTGTAGCTTAAAAAATAGCTTCCCTAACACTGGTAATCAAGCAATCTGCTACTACGCCTTTCTCCAGCCTTTCCGCCATTTGAGTTTCTTCTTCAGAATCATCAGGTCGAAGTAGACGACAGGGCCGAGAAGAGCCGAAGCACACAGCAGGCCTCCGTGCAGTGCTCCTGCCATCCCGTTACAGAAGACGTCCTGGCCTTTTAACGTAGAGAAGCGTGTGTAAGAATGGAACGAGTGCCTCTCAGAGCAGGAAGGAGTGATTTTTTGTGGGGTTAGACCTCACCTGTGAGATAGAGACCCTTCACCGGTGTCTCCGGGCGTATCTTGGCTACCGTGGCAGGGTCGAATCGGGCCAGGTTGTGTTCCGCTCCGTACATCGCTCCACGCGAAGCGCCGAGGTAGTGCATGTTAGTGAGAGGTGTTGCGGCGTCCATGAAGACCACCTGAAAGAAAACGCAAGAGAAGAAAAATGCGCGGTGTAGTTGCACTCACATAATGAACCTGCCTAAATGAATGAACGGTCTGGCTGTAATTAGAAATTTTTAGGAATTAGATCAGATTGAAAATCCAGTCATATCCTTTTTTTTCCACAGAGACGCATTAAATAAAAAATATTTTAAGCAACATTTTTAGCTGTAGGTAATTAAGACTCCTCACCAAGAAGACCACAGAACTATATCACAAATGTCTTGGCCTAAGAGCAGGTCTATGTCTCCTTATTGCGAGATTAATGTTTATTATACTTATATTACTGGAGTGGCCCTGTCTTACTTTTTCTTGGAGCTGAGGGAAGATTTGTAAAGCCCAGTCCAGCATCTCTTTGGCCATGCTCATCTTCAAATCCACATAATCTGCTCCTCTTTTACCCGTCTTGCTGTCCTTCCACTCCTCGAACCACTCGTATTTGGCCATGGTCAAGAGGGTCATAGATGACTTCCCTTATGAAAGAGGATTAACGCTGAATTATTGAAAGGAGAAATGCTGACCATTGTGAGCATGCAGTTTGGGTAAATCTAGTACAAGCTGACACTCTTAACACTACAGACGCTTATTTGTGGACTTGACCCGGACTTAGTGAGTAAGAGGTGGAATTACCTGGTTGACGGGTGTTGGATGTGGAGTCTTTGGCTGTTGGGAAAGTGATAAACATCATGGGAATATTACCAGGCACCTCTTCACGGCTCAGAGAGCTGTACTCATCCATCCTGTACGAGACGTTTTGGAGAAAAATGAGAAATTCTGCCCCCTTGTGGTATTTCAAAAATACCTACTGTAATATTATAAGAACATTGTGTAAAAATTGATTTAATTTAATTTTGGATATATTGGAGAGATTTTTTATTGTCTTACAGTTTATCCAAGTCATTGTCCTTGTACATCCAGAAATTGGTAGAAACGATTCCGAGCTCCTCTTTGCTTCCATCCAGACCCACAAAGACCAGGAAGGAGCCCATGCCGTGGCGAACAAGGCCCAGCAAAGACTGAATCTCTGCAAACGTATGTTTTACTTTTACTGCGCTGTGCTGTACAATAAATGTTTCAAAAGTTACTGTTTGAAGCAGGTCTCACCATCTTTGTCTTGTTTCTCTTTGGGCAAGAACTTTTGTAAAGTGTTGAAGATGCCGGCGTCGGAGATGACCACTGGAGCCAGCACCTCTATTTCCTCCTGACCCTTCTTTACAACCACACCTACATTGCAAATGAGAATGTTTTTCTTTACGGTGTGTTAGAAATGTACACCAAACCTGATGTACGGACTGTACTGATTTGATCTGATGAGTCACTGTTATATCAGGGCGGCATGGTGGCGCAGTGGTTAGCAGCGAGAAGGCCCTGGGTTCGAATGCCAATTTGGAAAAAACAGGAAAAAATGCTTTGTCTACATGAAAATCAAATACCTATAGTTTATGATGCAAGCATTTATTGTGATTTCTGTTTGTGTTTGCAGAAATCACCTTGTGGATACTCACCATATGCAGCACCCTGACTGCTGATCAAAACACGCTGGACTGGGGCCCGGACCAGAACAGCGCCCCCAGCCTTCTGTATGACCGGGATGATGTGGAACGCGAACTCACTCGCCCCTCCTCGGGGGTAATAAGCTCCTTTCTTGTAGTGGTGTAGCATGAGAGCATTAATGATGAAACTTGAGTCTCTAGGGGGCGTTCCTGAAAAACATGCAGTATTAAGGCTGAAATATACTTGCTGTGATCTACGTATTATTATTATTATTCGAAGAAGCATTATTACTACATGCTATTTCATCACTGTGAAGAGGTGCTGTCACGTCATATAAATGAAGATAATTGCGGACTTGCTCAATCAATGGGTCCTCAAACGCAGACATCTTAACTTTTGAGTGCAGATCTCGCAACACTGCCCCCTATAAATTATGCAGGTATTGCATCTCTGTATATGTTCGGTTAATTTTTGAGCATGTGCACAAATACTGACGCAAAGAACGCAGGGTACGGATCGCGGCTGTACGTACGTACATACGTACGTAGTTAACAGAAAGTATATTTCAGCCTTTACTAGTATTAAAGCCCATAACTGATAATGTCCTGTAGACAAGAGTGATGAAAGTTGAAGATTCCAACCATAGAAGAGGTAGGAAGAGACGGCCCTCAGGTCTCGGTTCTCAGTCAGTTTGTCCATCATGTCCGAGTGGCTGGTGGAGGCAAACTTGAAGATGGAAGAGATTAAATCCAGCAACTTCAGTCGCATCAGAATCGTCACCAGGCACAACGGCATCATCTTCAGAATGGCCAGGAGAGGAGTGTGACGAGCAGTTTTCTGTGTGTATAAACAAGATTCAGATTTTTTGAATGAAAAACATGGGGTATGTATTACTGAACTTTCTACTACCTTTATTAACTCCATCAGCTGGTCAACAGCCTGGGTATCATTAGGGAACTGCATCCTCAGATTCTCCCTCATCTCACTTTTGCCTGAGCGGATTTTGTAAGCTCTACGCTCCGACCCCTGACCCAGCAGCACTGTATCAAACGGTTCGTCCAGACGCTCAAACTGTAGCTGACCCTCTGTGATTTGGTCCAGAGCGACACGCAACAGGCCTCTCTCATGCAGCTGACCCAGGTAGTGGATCCCTAACACAGACGGAGCAGAGAATGCAAATTAAACAATCATATTATCACTGAAACTGCTGCACACATATTTGAAGGGATAAAATGTTTTGAATCATATGGTCTGTGTGTGGCTGTTCTGAATAAGTGAGGGTACTACAGTACTACATCAGCATTTGTTCTTTTGCATGCCCTCACTTATTCTTTTTTTTTTAAGTGAGGGCATGCAAAAGAACAAATGCTAATTTGGTACTGATTTATTGTTTAACCCAATAGTTGCTAAACGTTTTTGCTTTTATGGTCTTTGGTTAGTGTGCTTTGTGTATTTGTCTAACTGTTCAAGGTTCAGGGCAAAGTCTGGTGGTTTCATTTAACCTAAATGATAATATAATGGCTGTGTATAGAAAGTGTGAATGTGAACATTTTTATCATTCATACCCACGTCAAACTCAAAGCCTTGGTTTTCAAATGAGTGGCAGCATCCTCCGGCCTGGTCATGCTGCTCCAGCACCAGCACTCTCCGCCCGGCTTTAGCCAGAACCGCTGCCGCTGTCAGTCCTCCAATGCCACTGCCAACCACCACCGCATCCAGATCTGCAGGAACGCGTCCCCTAAGGAACCCTGGCACACAGTAGAGTCAGATGGAGCAAAATGGAACCACACAGCAGACGTTTTCTCTTGATTATGCTTTTTTTATGTTGTTGCCATTCCTGTTTATTCACAATCTGTTTTCTATTTTATTCTTTTCAAAATGATCATGTTCTGTTAGTTTTGTTCACTATTTCTGACTACTTAATTCGGTGTAGATATACATGTGTGAACCATGCAAACACCAGTGATCACATAAAGTTCGCAAACCATGAGAAAAATAGCAGAAAATGACTACATAAAGCCTTGAATATATACAATTGACCCAAACTGTATCTGTAAATTCTTATACATTAATGGGTGACTTTTGGGACGTTTCTTGTGTTAATTTTAACACATTCACTGTGTTAACACGTTTGACACAGTGAAAGTGTCAAGAAAGGTAACGCAAAGATGTGTAAACATGTATAATATTAACACGTGCTGTCTTTGGTTACACATATTGTCTTGAATGCTGTGAACAAATCCACATAGTGTGTACATCATGCAAACACCAGTGATCACATACAGTTCGCAAACCATGAGAAAAATAGCAGAAAATGACCTACATAAAGCCTTGAATGACAGAGAACAGCTGGATATGGAGATGGTTACAGAGAATACAACTCTCTTATTAATAAAGCCAAACACTGACAAAACATGCTTTCATTCAAACAAATGTATTGTATAAATGTAATGCAAGATCTCTAATGCAAGATTTTAAAAAGGCGGTATTTTGTACCGTTAAAAAGAATTTACTAGAAAGTAAATGCATTTAGTCCTTCCACAATATATATAAAAAAAAAAACAGCACTCTATATGAAAAATAGTTATGCAATTCATTTATCCTATACAATAAATGAGTTCAATGCATTTAGGTGATGGTGCAGTATGTATCACTCTTATCCAAAAGAGTGTGCCTTTCTTTATTACAAGGACAGTCTGCATGGACAACTTAAAGCAGTAAAATTAAAAGATGGAATGGTGGGTTTCACAAAATCTTTTAACCAAAAATTTGGGGAGATAGATAGGACAACGTCCATTCCATGAATGAAGAAGGAAAATAGCTAGCACAAATATTTTCACACACATTTAAAATGACACATTACTTTCCAGAGCTTCTTCCATTTCCTGATTTCAGGGACTCCATTCCCTGTAGTCTCACTGACTGATATTTGGCCTGGCGACTATTGAAAATATTGTATAGATTGCAGATTGTCCACTTCATATGTTGAAATATCTCAACATACTAGATCAGACTTTGAATATTGGCTCAGACTTTATAAAAGACACTGTTTTATTTAATACACTCTGTATAGAATTTTCATATTGAAAATGTTACTGGTCTTATGCACATTCACTGTAAAAGACAACTCTAAGACCATAATTGTAGGCTGAGTACCACATGTAACCTAATTGTCTCTTTCTACTTCTAGTTTAAAGTTTATATTTTATATTCCACTGCTAGTTTAAAGTGTATGTTTTATATTTATATCTTGCCTATTCTTGTTTTCCCTATTTGTTCTTAGCTCCTTGTTCTTTTGCACTGTACAGAATAAGAGCAGAATGACAAGTTTACTTTGACCCGAACAGAAATGAATATATCCATTGAGTTCAGTTTTACCTCTCCATACGTCATCTCTCTTTTTTGCTGATTAGGTGACCAGTGGGCGAAAAGGCCTTACACACTCCTCGGAGAAGATGTGCGACTTCAGCATCACCGTCCTGATGAGGAGGATCCCAACTCCGAGCACCAAGACACAACATAAAACACCCCCAAACAGTAACCACATCTCCACCGACGTGCTGACTTTCAGACTTTCACAGGGATATGGGTAGAGATTGCTGTCAAAAATACGAGAGCGCAGATGCGATGTAAAAATCGAGCAAAACACACTACGAGTGCTCGATTCACTAAAAAAGCGCTCGGTTCACTAAAAGAGCGCTCGGTTCACTAAAAGAGCGCTCGGTTTCATATATAACCGCTCGTGTTTGGTTTCACTAAAAGAGCGCTCGGCTTACTAAAAAAAAGAGTTCTCGGTTTGACTAAAAGAGCGCTCGGTTTCACATATAACCGCTCGTGTTTGGTTTCACTAAAAGAGCGCTCGGCTTACTAAAAAAAGAGTTCTCGGTTTGACTAAAAGAGCGCTCGGTTTTCACACTCTCGCTGCTCGTGTTTGGTTTTCACTAAAAGAGCGCTCAGTTCCTCCTAAAAGGAGTTTCTGGTTTCACTAAAAGAGCGTTCGGTTCACTAAAGGAGTTTCTGGTTTCACTAAAAGAGCGTTCGGTTCACCAACAGTCCTCATTTCTCGCTACCGCGCTCTTGCTTCTCAGTTTACTGCTCGCTCTCGCTTCGTATTTAAAACCGGAAAAAATGTCAGAATTCAAGATTGCGATAGCTAGTGCAGAACTGCAGAATAGACTGAGCTGTTCCAGCGTAAGCGGAACCGAGACAAAATGTGTCTTCTTTATTGGCTGTAAAAGTGTACATTTACATTCTATTTATATATTCTTATTTATGCGCCTTATTTGTTCTTTGTTCTTGTTCTTTGCTCTGTTAAAACCTTGGGCCACGTCATCTCGTCTCTCAGTATACTTGTATAGTATACTTGTGGGGATGACAATAAAGTTAACTTTGACTTTGTAATTAAAAAGAATAAGCGGCACTTAGCCGCCACATTATATTTATGTCAAAGTAAACTTTGTCATCCCTGCTATATACTATACAAGTATACAGAGAGGCGGAACAACGGATATATATATATATATATATATATATATATATATATATATATATATATATATATATATATATATATATATATATACACACACACACACACACACACACACACATATATATATATATATATATATATATATATATATATATATATATACACACACACACACACACACACAATATATATATATATATATATATATATATATATCTCCACATTCGCCATCAACACGTAAGTATTAAATATTTGAGAAACTGAGTCACTGCTGTTTGTTGTTCATGTGTTAACTTGTTTATTTGCACAATGTTTACTATTTAGAAATTCAATAGTTTATCTAATCCTGCACTGTAGGAAAATAAACAACAATTCTAATTGAATACACTCAAACAATAAAAAAAAAATCCTGGCTACAAACTAAATCCAAATAATCTAGGTCGAGTGAAGACTGCTGAAGAATACTTGAAGTTTTGAAGAAAGTTGTTCCAGAATGTGACGTCGTACATGTCCTTAACAGTTCAAACAGATAACAGCAAATATCAGTGCAAGTTAAAGCAAGCTAAATATTAATATTGAATAATGATACATACCGAGCATAATTTATACCAAATTTTATTAGTTCTTAATA